>UELX01004381.1:0-18151 GCA_900480035.1 Eupelmus urozonus
CAGTATGCGTAAAATTGCACTTTTAAAAATATGCAAAATGTGTAAAGTGCAACTTTACGCATACTATATCATAAAACTATTTATTACGAACCGTCAATGCGGTATAGTATAGAATGCTAGATATGTATAATGCAAAACCTAATTAATATAAATTCTGATACAATCTAATATTTTAATATTTGATCTTTGAAAATAGATACTTTGATAGATACACCTATCATCGATACCTTTTATCGTTGAATAGCAGGAAATTGAGTCACGCTTTTTTCATGCAGCCCCTCTTCTATCGCGCATCGACTCGAGAAGAAAAATTTGAAAATAAAAGAAATCAAAAGTATATGGATAATCGATAAAAACACTTTGAAGTCTGCGACATATTTCAGAAAATTTAAAATTGATATAAAAAAGGAGTCTTGCCCAGTGGCCATGCTCACTCTTTCTTTTGAAGTTATCTTTTTCCGACCTTACTTTTTATAGAAATTGTACCTTCCAATATTACACGGAATACGGTGGTAGTCGAAAGTATGAAAAACAATGGTATAAACTAAATAACTAATCAGATACTGATACTAATATCATTGGATCACCATTTTTTATTTAAAAAGAATTTTATCCAAATCGGTGAATAGTTTTGCAATAATCTTTGGACAAAAAAAAAAAATCTCCACTTTTAAATTCTTTGGTAAATAAATAACTTATTGAAACAAATTTTAGAATTCCATTGAAGTTATTTTTATCAATTAAAAATTAATTTAATAATATATAAGTAGAAACTATTTTAAATTCTCTCTTATATAAAAAGATATAAGAAAATGGTAATGTAGAAAAACCGATAAGAAATCCCTGATGATAGAATAGAGAAAAAAGTATAAATACATCATACAACATCCTAAAAGATAAAGCTTTCATCGATCGAAACATATCGTTGGGAGATACATTTGCTTCAACTGCGAAGACTCTCAACCACTCGACTCATCCACTCGAGATTTTCCTAATCTCTTACTCAATCTTTTCGTATTTAAAATGAAAAAATGAATATCGCGCTAAGTGCAATTTACACAAACTTAATGAAGTCGTTTGCTTGGATTTATTATGTTAAACTAGCTATTAAATTTCATTTGCGTGGATTAAAAAGATTATCTTCTTGTCTGTCGAATAAAGATTTAGAGCTATTAAATAACATGTTTTGTGTTTCAGTGTAATGAGAATTCTGTTATCTTATTTTATTTAGAGTTCAAGCAGATAAGAAAAGAATGCAATTTATTAATTTCTAAGGTAGTTCCTTAGTGGAAATCGAAATCATTTCCTGGCTAAGAAATAGGTATTTTATACAAAGTGGTTTAAAATAATGAAATCAATTCTATCTGCCGGAATGTTCATTTGAATTTTTAAAATTTTATTGAAGTATGGTTAGTTACGGCTTTTTTTTTACTGTAAGAATGGGTGAGACAGGGAGTATTTTAATAACCTTACCTCTCATAAGTAATTCTCCAACAATTTACAGTGACTAGGTTCTGTATGAAGCACGCCTATGTATAAAGCAAATTTCACTATAATCACACTCACAACCGCGAATAAAAAATTTATTTTAGAGCCGAAAAATTGTTATTTTTAGGTAATACTAATTTAATTTTATCTGTCTAACAACACTTCTAAGACTGATTAATATATCAATAGACTTTAATAGTAGTATACGTTTGACATCGTAATTTTTTTTAATGAGAACTTTTATCTTAAAAATTTTAAATACTTAAACAAAATAATTTTGCGTTATTTTCACAAAACATTATCAAATAATTGTTAAGTAAAATGCGATTTCCATAAACGAAATTTCATTTATGTGACAGTCACGTGTTGTCAGTGTTTGACAAAATTTAAAAATAAGTTCCCTACGATCATCAGTCGTTTTTTTAAAATTGTAGAATTTTAACTTCTCAAGTTCTAAGTCTAAGGAATACTAAAATAAAGACAATAATTTACCGAAGTTCCAACATTACGTGTTTTCCTACTGCACTTATATAAGATTGTTTAAAACTTAATGTTTATTTCGATTTTAAGAAACATATATACAATGTATTTTTCGATTGTCAAATCTTTGACAAAAATTAACAAAAACAATTTACTTAATTATAATTAACTTTTGCAATACACAAATAGAAGAAATGTATATTTAAGTTTTTAAAAATGTTTCCTAACTTTAATATATTAACTATGTACTCAGTTTTATTATTCCTACATATAAATTATCATCGAATTTTAAAATCTGTTTGTTTATTTTGTATATTTGATCGAAGCAATCTTATCAAGGTCAACTTCTTGTTATTGCATGACTGACAATATCTTATATTGCTTTGAAGAAATTCAAAAATTAAAAAAAAATACAAGGAATAAAATAGCTTAAATTATAAAATTATCTAAAAAATATTTTCAAATACTAGCGAAATATTTGTTAATTATTTACCACATTTTCTTTTTTATTATAGTTTAATTATTAAATATTTTATTTATAAAATTTATAAGTTTTATTTATAAGTTTGAAGTTTTAACAGTTATATTTTCAATTTTGAAATTATCCAGAAAAAATCTTTTGGCTTTCAAACAATAATTGCAATCTTAAAAAACTGAAATCAATTTAACGATATTTATTATTATTAAAGATCAGCATGCAGCAGCATAAACATATTCATATGAATGTACTGACAAGAATATAATTTCTAAAAATTTTCTATTTATATACGTATCTTCTAAAAATAGAATTGACTCCTTCAGTCTTAGAACCTGTTTAGTTATACTGTCTCAAAATAATTTTTTTTTATTGTTGTGAATTTGTCTTTAAAAAAATATGTCTTTCATAATCCAATTTCTGAAAAGTACTAGAAAATTTTAGAAGTACAAGAAAAAATTTAAAATCTCCAAGTTAGGAAAGTCTGTAGATTAATATAAATTTTATTTGGAAATATAAAAAAAATTTTATTAAAAAAAAATTGAAGGTGTTATTTCGTTGCTACTTCAAATACGTCTATACGTATATAATCTTTCAATCCTAAATAACATTCTTTTCAACTAGATTAGAGTCTATAATTTTTCCGATCTATATCTTCAGCCCCGCATTCACGTTTTATTGACCCTCATGAATGAAAACTAAGTAAACTATAATCCGCTTCTACTTGACTCTCAACTTGAACCTGACGGTAATCCCTTCGATACACACAGAAAAAAGCTGAAGAAATAGCGGAGCCAAGAAAAACAAGAGAAAAAACGAAGGAACTTGCGGAAAAAAGAAAAAGGCGGATAGAAAAAATGTACCGGCTGCCACATGGATGACGCCAAATACTCGGACAAAGAATTAACGTAAAAATCAGTTGTGTATATTTCTTTTTCGTCATTCGAAAAAACTGAGAATTATTTTTAATTTTTCTTTGTTAAAATGGTTGTGCCCTTTTTTACGTCGTACTACAGTTACATTTTTACATGAAAAATTCAAATTTTCAATCTTTACACGACAATAAACAGCATGGCAGTTATAATAGAATGTAGTCATGTGTACATACATTTATTATAGTTTCTCTTTTCATCGCAGAGATTTATCTTTTCTCCGCAAATATCTGCTATTACTGTGAATGTGTATCATCAAGAGCAAGTACATATAGAATCAGTTTTGAGCTATTCGTAAAAACTGTTATTAACTGGCGATAAATATTCTTGTGACTCAATTAAATCAAATATGTATCATACATAAAATTTAACATGTTTGCTTCTCAGCGGGATCCTTATCGCTATGAAACGAAAGAAAAAAATTAAAGTTCAAAAACTTATCGACAGCTTCTGCTTACCAATAATGATTATGTAATAACAATATAATGTTAATTTTATGATTATCACAAGAATCTATCTTCAAATAGTTGTCTTTACCAATAAATATTACAGTCTAAATTTTATTGAATGAAACTCCCTGAACATATATTGTAAAAATCATCGTTTCATCTGAAAGTCAGTGCAATTTCAATTCTCAGTGAATTTCACTGATTCAAGTTGCCAGAGTTCTACATCATTATCACAATTATTCCATACTCCAAAATTTTCCTAAAAGAATACTACATCATAACTGTAAAAAAAAAAGTAATAAAGCCATCGCCCGGCGATCACGCCTACTCGAGCTAAAATCTTGGGAGGAAATAGTTTCGGCGCGCCCACACAATGAGCACCGGAGGCCCGCAAAAGCGCGTTTTTCCCAAGTCAGCGCGCTCCGAACAAAAGAAAAAAAAAAAACGTAACCGATAGGTACTTAACTAAAAGAAGAAAAAAAGTCGTAGCCCAAAAAAGCCCGTGGAATGCCAGCTACCGCTTGCGCGCCTTATCTCTCTCTCGGCGGGCGCTCGGCTGCCCGGCAACTGCTCTCTCAATACCACACGTATGTATACATAGCCGCGCATCGAGAAATCATCGAAGCTGACTCTGCGGCCGAGAGGCGCGAGGAGAGCGCGCGATCGGCTGCGGCTGGAATTGTTAACCTCGAAAAGTCACGACTAGTGTGTCAGTGGAGTGAGCTGCTGCCGCGGCCGAGCGCAGCGCTCCGTCCCTCTCTGCGCCTCGTAAGCATGTAAGCACGGCGGCAGTGCAACGTCTTCGCGCAATTTTGTTTACCCAGGCGGCTCGGGATTTTAATTTCAAGCGTGTATCGCCGTACCTTACTTCCTCGACAGCTATATCGCACGCCGGGCTCCAAAAGATGCTGCCTGTTGCTCTGCTTTTTCTCCTCCTCTTGCCCAACACTGTCCCAGCACTCGCACTCTTTCTTACTCTCTCAGCTTAGAGAGAGAGAGAGCTGTTACCGCTACCACTTTGCGATTTATCTTGTCGCGCGCGCACGCAGAGAAAAAGGAGAGAGAGAGAGAGAGAGAGAAGACACTTTAGTAGCTTAGGAGCAGTAACACTCACGACGGCCGCTCAGGCGGCTGCACCGCGCCTCCAGCAGCACAAACACAACGCGCGCGCATAATTACGTTGAGGAACGCGCGCTACGAACCTGCAACGTATACACTGACGGCGAGCAGAGAGCAGCAACGTGTGCAGAGCGCTCAGCTTTTCCAGTCCCCGAGAATGAGAAAGAGAGAGAACCGACTGGCTTCGCGTGGAAGAGAGCGCGGGGAGCGGGTTCAAAGAGCGCCGCGACGAGACTGCCGCCGCGCTCGCGGGGGACCTCCGAGAGCCCGGAGTCAAGAGAGAGAGAGAGAGAGAGAGAGAGGATGAGCGCGATGTGTCTCCCAGCGCCTCGCGCGCGCGACCTGCTGCCGACTATACTATTCTTTTTTCGATGTGTACGCACGGCTGTGGATACCGACGTGAGAAACTGGAAGCGGGCTTTCCTGCCTGGAGTTTGACGCGTAGCCGGTGTCGGTAAGCGTGGGAGTCGGCTTGTCGATCGTCGGCTATCCAGTGCTTCTATATATATATTAGTTTTTTTAAATTTATCAATACTCTTTTATTATTACTGCAGGGCTCTCGGCTATGATGGATAGTGAAGTAGATGGTGATGCGAAACGTTTTCAATGTTTTTCTATTGCTGGCAACTCATTCCTCTTGCTTCCTAAGAGGTAATATTTTTAGTTACTTTCTAATAATGAATTAATATGCATACATCAATGCACAATGAAAAATTTATTTTTAGTTTAAAGAAGAATAATTTTTGAGTATCTTATCTAAGACTTATTTTAACACATCTTCGGTAGGTGTAGTACGAAAACCATCTTGGAGAACAATGTTTTGAAAATTGTATTAATAGAACTAAAAAACATAATTTATTACTTAAAAGTATATTATAATTAAATTATTTGCCTATGATTATCTCTCTTGAATTTTTACGATTTTTATAAGCATAATTAGAATAAAGTTTTGAACGAGAGATAAATTGGAGAAATAATTAAGACCGATACTTGTCAATTCTAAAAATTGGAATTGTATACCTACTTAACGCCACTGATTATTTATAAGTATAAATTATTGACGGAACAATTAAAACAACTTTTTTAATTTTACTTTTTAACATAAATCAATAGATTAATTAATTTCAATTAGAAAGATTTAAAAGTTCGTGATAAGTATTACAAACCTGGGTGCAAAATCCTCTGAGTCATATCCTAAAATAAGCGGCAAATTTTTTGGCCATTGAATTATTAAAGTATAAATAAATGCCGTAAAGATGGCAGTTTTCTACTTTATTGTGTACTGAACGATCTGGTTTAAAATAGTCTAAAAATACTATTTACACTGACTTACTCGTGTTTATCATGAAATTAGCAAAATTATAACTTTTTAATTTATTAAAGGGTAGGTATTCGAAAAACAAAAAATGTTTGGAAAAGATACAACCAAAATTTTGCCATGACAAATGTTTTTATTGCACTCGCGGTGTCTGAGCACTGAATGAATTTTCTTTATCATAAAAATAATTGCTGGATATTAACTCTGCAAAGTACAATAATTACGATGATACACTATTGAAAAAAAATATTATTTCTTCCCACAATAGCGTAACTGAAATTCATGGAACGCTATTTTCCACAATTTTCTAAAGGAAAATATCGTTGTTACAGGCACTGTCTTTCTTAATATTTATAAATTTATTTTAACTTTAAGTCTAGAAAAATATTGTTCTTCTTTTCTTTCCACAAAGCTTTCTTTGTACAGTTTCACTGCAGTACTTGCATTATTCTATAAAATAATTGCTTTTTCCTGCAATTCTATTATTCTCTCAATAGTGAAAAATATTGCTTTGCGTGTACAAAACACTGCAATAATTATTTAATTTTATAAACCCTGCTTTTGATGTGTATTACCCCACCTTCTATCGCATACATTAATTCTAAACAACTCAACAAAAAATATTTTACTTTAGTTGTACTTCAAACCCCGCTTGAGAATCAAGTTAGTTAAAAAATTTGTTTTTTACCCGTAAGATATATCTAATAATTAAAAAATTATTTGTTAATTATGAATTAAAAACTTCAAATATTTTAATTTACTCTGGATTAATTATCATTAATCAAGATATTTAAATAATATTATGTTCTTCAAACACACAAAATATTACTTTTTTCAGTACCTACATTCATTTAACTACCTACGTAAGTCATTTCACATTTGAGGAAGATTATTGTTTTAATACTCAAATAGTGGAAATTGTAAATTTTAATTATTCGACGTAATATAATCAAATTCATTTTTAATAATAGATATAGTTTTCAACTTTATAAGTTAAAGTAGTTATTACATTTATATTTATACATTAGATATTGGTTATCGCAATGTTAAATAACTTAATAGTTAAATACCTTAAAAGTAGATATCTTATTAATCTGAATTTCGAATTATTTTTTTAATTGATTTTCAATATTTAATTTTTTAGTTTTTCCTTTCAATCTTTTCAAATAAGGTTCGATATTATGCATAATACAATTAATAATTTTATTGTTTTAAATTTTTACAGCAGTTTAAAACATATCGTACGAAAATATTTTTAAAAAGGTTTATAATATTGCAAGAAAATTTGTTGTTTTTAAAAAAATTTATATATTTTTATTCTTTAATTAATTTTAGATTTTTATTTTTTATTTGATCTTAATTCTTAACGTCTTACTTTGATTTTTAAAGTAACTATTTTATCTAATACTAGATAAATTTGAAAATAAATAAAACTTAAAAAGTTACATCCAAATGCTTTTATTTGAATCTTAAAACATAATTGATAAACGAATAAAAATATGATATTTACGCTAGTAGATTCAAATCTAATAAAGAAATTTTTTTCTGTTAATATATTTAGTAGGTATGGATATTTTTAATGGTCGGTACTATAAAAGTTGCAAGTGGTTTCTGGTCCGTACAGGATTATGGCCTTATCAAAGCAATTTCAAAAGGCGGATGGGTCATTTAGCTTGGTATGTAGTTAATATCACATTAGCTCTACCACAGGTAAATTCAGTTTATAATATTGGAATTTATTATTGCTCATTATACAGTTTTGAAATTTTCCCATTCCTTTAAATAGGTTTTATTATTAATTCAAGAATGGGGCAAAAATTTAACCGTTACGGTCGAAAATGCTATGTCCCTGATGTTTGCCTTGGGTTGTTCAGCAAAATTTTCTACTGCATCGTTAAGAATGCCACAGGTGTGATTCTAAAAAATAATACCCTTAAAGTATTTGGCCTTTTTTTTAAATTAAATATAATATTTCAATAACGATAATACGTTAAAACTTACTTATTCTACTAGCTTAAACTTCTGTTTACTCAAATAACAAAAGATTGGAGAAGAATAACTGATCAATCAGAACTAGATATATTGAAAAAATATAATGAGCAAGGAAGAAATTTAGTTATATTCTACACATGTACGTAAATAACAATTATCTATCCAAGAACGTTAAAATTTCATATCTATGTTTTATCGCTAAATTGTGGTTTCTCATGGATTTGAAGTTGTGCATTCAAGTAACCTACTTACTATTATTAGAAAGTACTACTTATAACATGAAAAGAAAGGATTTTTTTAGGCACGGGAAATTATTTTAACCTTAATGTGTAAATTTTCTTTTCTTCTCACTCTATCAGGGAGAACAGAAATATTTTCTTCTTTAAACGAGAACAGTATATTACGCACCTTGGGAACAAAATTAAAGAATGTCCCAGATGTGAGTCATTATTTGTTTTCTCCCATTGTGCGTATACAATTTTTTGTCTGGCGAGGCTGAAATTATAATCTTTGCTATCGGCCGTTGTAAGAAACATTAGTACTTTCTGCCCGCTAGGCAAAAATATTACTTTTTTCTTCTCTGATTCTCAAAAATTTCTTATATAGGCAAATCTCAGAAACTTTTTATTTGTCTTGATAATGAGACCTACTATCTTCTGAAAGTTATTTCCTAAATTCTTGGAATGTAGAAAACAGCTTTCAGAAGATAGCAGATCTCATTACAAGTTATATTTTTACACAAATATTGTACTAAAAATAGTACGTTAGACACCTAGGGAGCAAAAGTAAAGAATGTCCCAGATCGCATGATAATTGTCACCTGAGCCTTCGGCGCATGGGATCTGAGGCATTCTTCATTTGCTCACATGGTGTGTATACTTACTATTTTTTTGCCTGGCGAGATCGAAATTACAACTTTTGTAATCGGGCGCCGTGAGGAAAAGTAGTACTTTCGGCCCGGTAGGCAAAAAAATGTTTTCACCATACCCTGGTCGAAAGTACTACTTTAGCTCCTGGCTCAAAATTACGAAAGTAGTATTTTCAGCCCGGGTATGGTGAAAAATAGTATACGCACCACTAGAGAAAATAAAGAAAGCCTCAGATCGCATGTAAATTGTCGCCCGAGGCGAAGCCGGGACATTCTTCATTTTTCCTCCCTAGATGCGTAATATACTATTGTTTTGATGAGAGACATATACTTTTTCAAACTGACAATAACGGATCTTTATAACATTAGCGATTCCTACTAAATAAAGATTGATGTTCTTTATTAGGAACATGCCAACACTATTTAGATTCAAAATCTTTATCTTGAATTAAAAAATGAAATATGATGTTCGAATAAAATCTGATGCTCAAAATATCTAAACAAGATAATAAAAACTTTTTTTATTTAGACAATATTTGTGTAATACTGTAAAATATAATAATCTCTTATAAGAACATCTTTTATTTCTTGGCTTTAAAACAAAAAATTTAAAGCTAGTAGGTAAGTAGTTAGTAGAATTATATACCTTCCCGAGAATCCAATAAACAGCATTCAGAAGGTAGCAGATCTCAGTATTTAACTTTTTCGTGTAAAAAGATACTGCCATATGCTAGCTGAAAAAAATTCAGCTTCAAACATGAGAAGAAAAAATTTTTGACTCTAGTATAAAATGTTTTCAACATACATCTCTGTCTCAGGTATCCGGTTTCACTCTCGCGTGTCATATATCTTACTTTCTTTCCTTGTTACATATTGGACTATTTTAATTTATACATTTTATTTATCATTTCTCAAAAAAATGATAGTACTTATAACCTATTAATCAAAAAAATTAACATAATTTTAGTGTACGTTTTTGGTGCATGGATAATATATACAATGTTACCATTTTTACCGTATATTTTGGACAGAACTTTTCCTTTGAAAAATGGAACTCGTCCACTATTGTTTTCTTTTTATGCTGACTATATATTTTTTGAACAAGTTGAGTATCATTACTGGACAGTCTGGCATGCCGCTCTAGTGTATCTTCATAGTGCTTTTCTTTTTTCCGGTGTGGATACAATATTTGTGCTTACAGTCAAACACACATGCGGATTATTTGCTGTCACTGGGTAATTATTAAAATCTGATGTAAAATAGAATCAAAATAAAAAAATTTACTTTACAGTTATCGTTTGAATGTTAAGGAAAAGACTGAGCAAAATACCAAACCTATTACTCAACTGGATGATGATTTAAAAAGAGCTATTGCTTTACATAATGAAACTATAAGGTCTAAAAAGTGATAATTTGAAATATTTTCATAAAATAGTATATAGCATATCAAGGGTGTAATGTGGATGTTTTCGCTCGCCTGCAAGCATGAGTTGAAGACGAGTGCTTATTGCAAATGAGGGCTGATGTTATCACATAAAAGCAAAAAGGTCCACTAGACCCTTGGTATACATCATATTTTTTGTAACTGAAATATTGATTGTTTTTACCTAAACCGCAAAACTGGGATCTTAAATTTAAATTAATATTATAATTATTTAGGAGTATCAATGGGGTTTGATACTGAATTAAAAATTCAAATTTCACGCCGAAATTGAGCAGACGAAAAATCAACTATTTTGCTTATAACAAACGATAAAAATTGAATTACAATAAATGACAACTTTGGTTGCCATCCGTTATGTAATTATCTATCAAGATTATATTTCAATACACTACGAGAAAAATTTAAATAATATAAAAAATTTTTATTATTCAAGCTTTTCTCGCATTAGTATTATACTATAAAGTTGAAATTTTGAAAAATAATAGATAATTACATAAAAGAGGGCAACTAACTCGCCGTTTGTTGCAATTTAATTTTTATCGTTTGTTATAAACAAAATAGTTGATATTTAGACTGATAATTTAGACGCGAAATTTAAATTTTTAATTGAGTATGATATTTTATGATTAAAAAAAAAATAAATATTATTATACTATATGTATATATTAAATAATACAAGGAAGAGGAATGAATGAACATCTTTTTAATTTTGCATTCTTTCTGTTCGATTTAAAAGCAAGCACTTTAAGTTCTCTTTTCGGGTTTTGAAAAACACAATAAACGTATGTATGTAAATTTATTATAAAAAATTATTTTAAATAAGCTAATTTATTATTGTAGATGCTGCGGTTTCTTAGAAGATTCATTTAGTACATGTTTTTTACTTGTACAGAGCTTAAGTATATTCGGCTTATCTATTTGTTGTGTTTACGTAAGTAAAACTTTTCTTCTATATGACACAATAATTTGTATTTAAGTGATTTTTAAAAATAAATGCAATGATGCTCTATCGTTTACGTAGATCTAGAATATGATGAGCAAAACTAAATAAAATAAATTTTTAATTGAAAAATAGTAGTTTTTGACACTCTGTACGCAAAGCTCACATTTTGTGCACGGTCGAACAAAAAAGCGTATGCTAAATCTCGCTTTGCGCATGTCGTATCAAAAAATACAATTCGATACGTGAGTGAGGAAATGATTTGAACCTCGCGCGGACTTTTCACCCTCGTTTCGCTCGGGTGCAGACTCCCCCGCGAGGATAAAATCACTTTCTCGCACTAGTATCGAAATGTACTATTTTAATACAAGTGCGTAAAAGTTGATTCTCGCATAAGGAAGAACAAAAAACTGCCGAATCTGCCGTCCAAAGTAAAAGAACCAGAAAATTGAAACATATGTTGTTAAAAACATAGTAGTCATTAAAAAAAGCATTTTCTTAAGTTTTTTTTAATAATAATTTAAATATAGAATAACAAATGTGAAATTTTAATTTTAAATAATAATTTTTAATAATTTCAAAAATAAAAAATAAAATTAACAGTGTTTTCAAAATCTAAATAATTTCTATTAATCAGATACTATAGTTTGATACTATAGTTATTAATAATATTTTTTACAATGTACGAATAATTTTTATTTAGCTTCCCATTGTACATACAGGGTGAGGAAAAAGTATAGGAACCCCGGAAAATCTCAGAGGGTTGGTCATGAAAAAAAATTGTTAAGGTCAGGTCTTATGTAACTTTCAACGAGGAATCTAGTGATGACCTTGGATTTGACCTTGGATCTCGCTTCGTTACATAAGACCCGACCTTAACAATTTTTTTTCATGGCCAACCTTCTGAGATTTTCCGGGGTTCCCATACTTTTTCCTCACCTCGTATACTAAAATAGATTAACATAATATAAATTTGTTTATTATAATATTAGAAGATACATCAAATTAATAATTCCAGCTACTTTATATTCTTGATGATCTCTTCACAGTATTGAGAGGAGTCACAGTCGCCGCTGGTTTAACAATGCACTTATTATATCTTCATTGGGTTGGTCAACAAATAATTAATAGCAGTGAAGAAATACTGAATTCCACGTTGGTTTATTTTCACTTCTTTAATAAAGAGTTTTTACCTGAATTGATAAAATAAATTTTATTAAAAAAGATATTTTAGTGAGTGGCACCGTTTTTCGTTGAGTTCTCGTAAATTGATAGGCATCATCATGACTAGATCATTGCGCCCTTGCTATTTAACTGCCGGCAAAATATCAAATTTATCAATGGAAAGTTATGAAATGGTAATCTAGTAAAATTATGTAATAAAATAATAATATATAAACTTTGTTCTCATCTTTTTAACAAATTTTTCAGATTCTTAAAAGTGTGGTCTCATATTTTACGGTTTTCTTATCGGTGATGTAATTTTTATCTTTAGATTTCCCAAAAAATATTAAAAACTAAATGTAGTGGACATACTTTTATAAATTTGAAATTCTATCAAATGCTATTTATAAAAATTAAAATGACAAAAATAAATAAATTTCAAATTAAAATCTATTTATTTTATTCATTCAAGTTAAATAAAGCTTCAACTTGTGCGAAACAATTGTATTTTCATCAAGCATCATATATAATAATAATATACTATGTAACAAATGTGTAAAGTGAACTATTTCTCACAAGAGCGATCACAAGCAAACGTGTCGCCGATTAAGACGTGTTCAATGCAATCGCTTGAGTGAAAAAAAGTCATGCACGAGTTGCATACGCTATTTTTTTATCTTCTGTGAGTAAAATCCATTCGAAGAACGATGGAAAGATGATATATATAACGTTGGAGGAAAAGAGTAACGAATGAAAAGGTAAAAAGGATGTGGTCGGTTGGAGACAGGTAGCGAGTTCAGAAGCCCCGAAAATGCTAGTTAAAAACACAAAAAAATTTAAAAGCAAGTAAAAAATTGTATTTATTTTAATAAGTAAAATAATTTATAACTTATAATATAAATGTTTAAAAAATATTTTAATATACCATTGACAACGGTAAATTATGATATAAAACTTTGCCAAGAAATACTAAATATTTTGCTATTTTTGATAAAAAATTATCTTATTCATTTCATAAAAATTTATTATTTTCTAATACTAATAATAATAATTCGGCAATAATATTAAATTTAAACAAAATTAAATCAAAATAAAACAAAGTTTTAAGAATCATTTACTTACAAAATAATCATTTAGATTTCTCGTTTAAGACAAATTTATTTGCACATATCAAAAAGAAAAGGCAAAGAAAAAAAATAGTGCAGAGCAGTTTTTAGTGTTCATCAAATGTTGTGCAAAAGAAAGTCATTATAGCATCACGATTAATAGTCCATCCGTAAATATTACTTTAACCAATGTTTTCCAGAATTCAAAGAAAAACCATAATATACATGACAATATCGAAAATTATCATTTTCAAAATTTTGTTCTTATCATTTCACTCAATCAAGGTATCTTAAAATCGACGACCAAAAATGAAAAATTAATTCCTGGAGAATAGCAGATAGACTGTTTTAGTAAATTTAATCAGTTTAATAAATACTACAAACTATAAATAAGAATTCCAAAAATCAAGAGGCGCGGTAGCGCCTCGAAGGCAAGTTTTTGTTTACTTACATATTATGTAACATGTGTTAATTTTGTATGCACACTGAACTTTATATATATTTTATTATTATATCAGTATGAATGATTCAACATTATTTACTTTTTATTTTGTTACAATTTTTTAATTAAATTTCCGATAAAAGAGAACAATCAGCCTTCGCAAGTTTGAATCACCTTTTGAAAACTGAAAAAAGAACAAACAAAGGTTAGTCAGTCAATAAAACACGATAATTAATAAAAATAAATTCGTATTAATAGTACAACATTTTTAAATGATTCCATTGAAAAACACGAGCCGCAAAGCAGGTTTAAATGTAATGGCGACCCCAAGTGTACTAGTACTCGTGCAACCCTCACTTCTGAATATTTCAGTGCTCCTTTTAAAGGAAACTAATGCATAATTATGCGCAGTGTTCTCGCAAAAACAGCAAGTCATGATCATAAGAGAATTTTACTGCTATATAAATATACAATCTATCGGCTAATAAAAGTCTTTCTTAAGTAAGAATTATTTTTTTTTTTTTTTAATTTTAACGAATTAATTATTGTAATAACTTTATTTAAAAGTAAACTTGTTGTTATCTCAAAGTATACTGACTGAATTTTATTGATGATAAAAACTATAAGTAACTAAAATTAAATTTTTGTAAGAATAAAAATTAAAATTTATCTAATAGAAAAATAAATTACAAAGAACTTTGAGAACTACATGTAAAGTTCTGCTGCAATAAGATCTACTCATTCCGAAGAACATTAGAAAATAATTTTACGGAACAAACTGTGTTACATGGATGTAATTTTCAGCATTTATAATTTTATTTCGTTTTAAAAGAGAAAAATATCTATTTTTTCTTGTACATAAAGCTTTCTTTGTACAGTAAAACTGCAGCAATTACTTTAATCTATAAAATAATTGCTTTTTCCAGTAATGTGCTATTGTCTAAATCTTAAAGTGAATAATAAAAATTCGTTTCCGCATAAAATAATGCTAATATAATAACTATTTTATTTTATAATACTGCTTTTGATGTGCATAACAACAATCTATTGTTGCATACATTAATTCTAAGCAATCTAAGAAAAAGTAATATCAAGTTTAGTTGTCTTTCAGACAGCGTTGGAATAAGTAGTTTTTTAAAGTTCATATTTTTTTAATGAAATTATAAAAATTTATATCTAATATCTGAAATTACATAATTTACACTAAGTTCTATATCTCTAATGAACATCCTACATTTTATCAACTTCTTTAAGAATATAAAATACAACTGTGAACTTCATAATTTATTTTTAAACAATGGTGAACCATTACAATTTGCATATATTTATTTTTCCTCAGTAACATAAAATATATAATAAAATACATTATCTTGGAAAATTTTTACGATTATAAAAAAAAATTAGATTAAAAATTGTTAATATTTTATATTATAATATTTTGTTAAATATTTTTGTTTTTGCACTTGTTATACAATTATAAATATTTATATGCGCAATGAATTCATTATTTCAAAATTATAACTGTATTACAAATGATTTCAGAAAGGCATATTACGTGATAATAAAATTCGTTACAATTGAACTTACAAAAGTATCTCTTTGCATTCGTGTCTCACTTGTATTCGTATTGCATTCGTAGTCAGTGTAATTTTTTTTTTTTATTTAAAAATATGTATTTGTAAATCGTTTTTTCAGTATATTAAACCTAATGCAAATCAAAGATATTTCTACTTCCAGCTAAAACATAAATAAAATGGAGATTTTTGATGATCGTTACTATAAAAGTTGCAAATGGTTTCTAGTGCGTTCGGGATTGTGGCCATTCCAAAACAATTTTAACAGACGTATAGGCCATTTAGCTTGGTATGCAGTTAACGCGACTTTAGCTGTGCCACAGGTAAACGTTAAACTTATTAACTTGAAGATAGTGTTAGAATTAACAAAGTAATAAATTTATTGATTTTATTAGTATTATTAAAATAAATTTCAACTTAATATAATCCTTTACAGATTTTATTATTTATTAAAGAATTTGGTAAAAATTTAACTGTAACTTTCGAAAATGCCATGTCTATTGCATTTGTACTTGGATGCTCAGCAAAATTTTCTACTGCATCTTTTAAAATGGCAAAGGTTGGTTATAAAAAAGAATTTTAAGAGTTATTTATATATTGAATTTTTTAAATAAACAAACCTATACATATAGCTAAAACTATTGTTGATTCAAATAATGAAAGATTGGAAGAAAATTAAAGATAAGTCAGAACGTAAAATTTTAATAAAATACAATGAACAAGGACGAATCTTGGTTATAATTTATACATGTAAGTAAAATTAAAAAATTTATCTAAAAAAAAAAAAATAAATTAATAATTTTAAAAATATTTATTTTAAACTTGAATGTAAAATATTATGTTATAATTTCAGGTTATATTTTTTGCGCATGGGTAATATATACAATGATGCCATTTTTACCGTATATTTTGGATAGAACTTTTCCTTTGCAAAATAAAACAAGACCACTATTCCTTTCTTTTTACGCTGACTACATAATTTTTGAGCAAATTGATTTTCATTACTGGACAGTCTGGCATGCTATGATAGTTTATCTTCACAGTGCCTTCTTGTTTTGTAGTATCGACACAACTTTTGTTCTCACAGTCAAACACACATGTGGATTATTTGCTGTTACTTGGTAAACTAATAAAAATCCGATAAAAATAAATTAGTGAAAAAAATAAATTAAATATATCGTCTTCTAGTTACCGTTTGAATGTTAAGGAAAACAATACGAAATCAATTACAGAACTTGATAAGGAAATAAAAAAGGCTATAATTTTGCATAATGAGACCATAAGGTGCAAAAGAAAAAGTAATCGTAAGAAACTTTAATAACTTTTTTATAAATAAATTTTATTATTTTAGGTGCTGCAAGTTAATAGAAGATTCGTTTAGCACATGTTTTCTACTCGTACAAGTTTTAAGCATATTTGGCCTAACTCTTGGATGGGTTTATGTACGTATTTCTAAATTAATCTGAGTTGTTATATTTGAAGTTTACCTGGTGATGCTTGATTATTTTAAAGTTGTTTAACCTTATATAATCTAATTCTATATTTATTTTTAACAAAATACGTTTTAGCTCTTTCTCAAGAGTATATATTTTAATATAACTTTATCGTCACATTAATGGATATATTTTATATATAGTTAATTCAAGTCATTTTCAGTTTTATCACTTTTCACATCCCTTTCAACTTTTACACTCACTTTCCATTACTCCTCCTCTTGCATATCCACAATAAAATTTCTCGAACTACTAAAATTTCTACTAAACTAAATACGTTATTAACGTCTCTACTCATGGGTAAATGTCGAGCAGTCCATGGATAAATATCCAACAGCCTTTGGGCATAGCTCGACGTAACTAGAAAGAAATGTAAGCCTTTCCATTCCGCTTCGCAATTAAATTATTTTATCCTTTCTACACTATTCATAAGCTCTTCTACATGTCCTCTTTGATTAATACTCTTAATCCTTCAAAATGTTGCGTTTTATGTATTTATATCGTGAATTTATCATAGATAAATTATTCATCCAGGGTTGAACCACATAACTGAAGAATCACGTACGAATATTTTAAAATTAGACTGTCATTCAAAAACAATGTGTTTTTATTTACGGGGTTCAGAGCGTAAAGAAGTATATGAAATTGGATTTTAGATAACAACTTTAATTTTAGCTTATATTATATTTATACTATATTTATACTATATAACTACGGGTGTGCATGTCCCGTTCTCGGATACGGTAACGAGCCTCGACTGGAGGTGGCGCTGCTCTTTCCTCACCTAGACCTACTGCTCGGTGGTATACCTGGATGCGACGCTAGAACAGAGACGTCGACTCCAAGTACTACAAAACTCCTGTGTTC
>UELX01004382.1:0-18144 GCA_900480035.1 Eupelmus urozonus
CGTCTCACGAGGCAAATAATCACCTTCCACACCCGTATCGAAATGTACTATTCTAGTATAAAATTAAATCATTATAAGCATTTCTGAGAATGTACTTTTATTTTGAAAAATAAATAAAGCAAAAACTTATTCATTTTTTAATAAATAAAAGAAGCAACTACACGATGTTTATAATATTTTATTTAAAAAATCGCAATACAAATACAAAAAATTACTTATATATTACTACCTTTTACTTTTTTAAGTGGAAGAACACTGGGAAAATATTCTGGAAAAATATTCTTATAGAAACATTTTCGAATGAAAATTACATGTTTTGCAAATTATTGTTGCAAATATCTCCAAAGAAAAATTGCTCATAGTTCTCATTGGAATACTTATTTAATAAACATATTTATTTGTGTGTTTTAGATTTAAAAAGTAATAAAGCTAAAATTATATGATAAAATTAGGTTATTATGAATGTAAAATGAACATTTCTTTTTAATATTTTAATACTTAAACTATTTCAGTAGATATATAAATTTTTAGAATTAATAATAAATACACAAATTGATTTTGAACTTCTATTGCACTAATTGACGTGGGCAAAGTTTGCTTTTTTTTGCTAGTTAAAAAAAACAATATGTCTCAAATAAATTTTGAAAAATCTATTAATCGAAACTAATGGGATTTTTCATTCAAAAGACTATTGTATTGAGCAAGCTTGGTTTTGGGATGAATGCTTAACGCGATTGAAAGGGATTAATTTTCCAATACTACTCGAATTCTTTTGATGTCAATTCTTTATTACACACGCATTTTATAATTTTCAATGTATGATTTTTTTATGAATACTATAGCCGAAGTTTTAATCAACTCCTGGATTTTCATAAGATATGAGTTATAATATAAATTGAATCTGCTTTTTTAATGTTTGTGTGATAAAACGCGAAAAATAAATAAATTGAATTAATTTAAAAGCAGTTATAATTTTTAAATGATATTCAAAACTTTTGTGTGAATCGGTGTCATTCAAGATATTGAAAATAAATTTTCAAATTTTAAACCAATCGTATCGCAATTTATATTTAATTTTAAAATAATTTAGGATAATCCAAATAGATATAAGAAAAAAATGTATTTATCTGTTTCATGTAAATTGCATCAATCTTCCAACATTTATGTTTTCTCACCTAAATTTTAAAATACAAACCAGCGTCTCAACCCCTGCATCAGTAACAACCCTTAAATTTTCCAGACCACGCACCGCAATGCGCTTTCCAAAACTTCGGCTTCACCAGAAATCCCAAAATCCAAACCTCTAGCGCCTATCGATTTTCACAACGCCTCTTCTCTCCCTTTCTCGTCCTCTCTCTTTCTCTCCGCCCAGCTCGTAAAAATCAAGATATCCTTCGGCGCGCGAGCAGTGAAAGATCGGCCCCTCCCCGACTCGAAACGACTTTGTCGTCTGTGCAGCGAAAGTATCCGTCCTTCTGCGTAACTTCCCGAATATGGATGCGCGATCGAGCGAGAGCGATAGGTGAGACAGTGCGCGCGGAAGAGCTCTGTGAGCGCCGAGTTAGCGCGCCAGCCCGCACCGCGAAGTTCGACAGGCTCGGGTGGGGATCGGTGATTGATTCTTCCAGCGGATCAGGAGACTGCCGCTGCCTTCGACGTGCGCACTCTACTTGCCGTATAGGGGAAGTTGGAGGAAAGAGAGAGGGAACAAGACGAGGCAGAGAGGAAAATTGAGAGTGAGATATTGTTTTCGGTGTTCGGGGCCAATATTGCGTAAACGTTGATCTAATATTGTTAGTCGGCTGATTTTGATTTGATCGAAGCTTCTGGGAGTTATCAAGGTTTAGATGTGAATGCATGATGAGTCTTTATTGATGTAGTACTGCTCAATACGAAGTAGAAGATATTAATTTTTTTTAGCTAGAAATAAAATGGCAATGACTGATGGGCGACGTGATGAGCGATAAGTCGAAAATAGATTGGCGAGAAACGGCAAAGTAGAAATGGAAATGGAGAAATAGAGACAAAGAAAATAAAGGATGAATGAGAATCAAGGAGAGTAGGGATAGAAAGAAAGGATGGAGGACTGGTGTTAAGTCAACGACTGCCGAGATTCCGTGGTTTAGCCCGTGGAAACTCGTTGACTCGCTCGGAACTTGGATTCGATACGATTGAATTATTGGGTGAGCTACGAGAACTCGCAAGTCAGCCGTAGAATTCGAATTTCGCCTCCTTTTCCAATCGAATTCTCTCTTTCTCTTTCACTCCTTTTCTGCGTCTCTCTATTCTATTCCCTCATTTCCCTTTATTTGCTCCTGTTTCTGATTTTTTCTTTTCCTATCCTATCTTTACCTTTTTCTCTTATTGTTCTGGTTTGAGAAAATTTTTACTTCAATTTCTCTCTAAATAGATAAAAATTTAGATTCTATAAAATAGTTTTAGTGATAATCTTTTTAATTATTTAATATTAATATTTATATGTTGTAAAAAAAATATTCAAATAAATAGGTATAATTTAGTAAAATTAAAATGTAATGATTATAAACAATTTGCTTTCAAAACTTATTATAGAATTCAAAATTATCTAATTCACATTTAATTTTTACTTTTGCTTTTTTCTAGGTAAGCATTGGGAAACATCCTATTTTAAAGGATTTCTATCACGTAAGTTTAACTACATTATTTTATTTTAATGAAGCACATAAAAATCCAAACATTCTCATTTACAAAATAAACGTGTCTTTTTACTGTTTATACTTATTTATTGTACATTAAAACTTAATGTTAAAGTTATAACATAACTATGCCCCTGATAAATCAATTACCATACAAAATTCAAAACCTCACAGTCGGCCTCGGCAAACGCCTACGAGCTTCTCAACCTGAAACAAAAATAAATTACAACGTAACTTGCCACAGCCCTAAATGAACCCCGCCAACAAACACGGCAAATCAATCAATTCCTTCGTCCAGCGGCTCTCCAACTTTCCCTTTCTTTCTCTCGCTCGCTCACCCTCAATCATCCTCTCCACCCCCCAACTCTTTTCCGCTTGCCTCCTCCTTTCTACTTTCGTTGTGAATTCCTGCGTCCTACACACATCGTGACGCCCTCCCCTCACGCCCCAATGACTTTCCAGTGACGCTGCAGAATTTTTTTATTCGCTCTCGTCAAGTTCGACGCGAGAAGAAGGGCAATCGCGAAAAAAAAGAGGGAGGGCTGGAATTCGAAGGCGAGAAGAATGGACGACGATTTTGATGGTCGCGTACGAGGTTATAAAAAGGAGGAGAGGAGCTTGAATCGCCGCCCGACTTTTCTGACCCCCCCTCGGAAGATAGTTTCGTTTATGTGAGAGTAATTTTTAACTGCTATAATGGATGGGTGGTGAGGACTAGTTAAATAGTGTGGTATTTTAAAAAAAAGGTACGTTAAAGCGGGGCTGATTAGAAAGTAAAGTATGATATACTCGAAATTATAGGTTGAATTATAAGAATTCTGCTTTGTTCATTTATTACCGAATAAAGGTGTCGCCCTCCATTATATTGCCATTAAAAAAACTGCTTGTTTCTTTGTTAAAATTTAAGTAGAGTGCCTTTCTCTGCTACATGTTCAAATAAAATAAATTATTTAGAAGACATTAAATAAAAATGTTACCAAGTTTAACTAGTGATTAATAATTCAAATATCATCAGTAGCTAAAGAGGCTAAAATTTGTTAATTTTATAATTAAATGATTATTTAAATTAACTAAATAACCTACTTCAGCTTAAGTGGAAATAATTTAAAAATGGACACCTCAAGATTTAAAAATTTATTTACATACATTTATTTTTCGTGTTTTCCAGAAATTAACATTTTAATTTTTAAACGTGTGTCTAAAATCAGAGAAAGCAAGTTCAAATCTAACACTTAGGTAATTTATTTAGACAGTAAATACCGACATATATAACTGTAAAATATTTCTTCTTCGTCCTGCAAGCAAGCTACTGCAACATACGAAATATTTCAAAAACTTGAAAACTATTATCAATAAATATTAATAATTTGTAGCATTCAGAAACATACGTTACCTATTACATTGATTTTTCCAACTAAACTTCTGTATAAGATTATTCTAAAATAATTGTTGAGATTACCTCATTGTTTTGATAAGGTTTCAATTCTCATTTCCATATAAAAATTAAAAACTTTTTTGGATTCTTTAAAAAATATTTTTTCTTAATGTTTATGAGCTTTTTTCGTTTATTGATTCCGGAGAATATTAAAAAACCGTAAAAATAATGGTAAATTCTAGGCACAGTGAAAAGCTAAGCTTTGAAATATTAAATATTTTACATCCAGATAATATATTATAAATCTTCCTCATAAAAAAAGATAGTCACTTGGAAATGTGCCAAATCAAACATAAAAATTTATCATTATCTTAAAATTACTAGATTTATCTTTTTTATGAAATAAATAAAGTATTCCGTTTTATCTAATAATATTTTATTGAAAATATATTTTTGTTCAAAATACTTACATTAAGATTGGCGAAGTTAAGTACCAATATATAGTCAACGGTTTACTTTTTTTAATTAGCTACTTAAAAGCTGTTTTAAAATTGTATCGATCATTTAATTCGTTTAAATTTTTGCTCCGTACATTTTAATTTGCATTATTAATGCAATAATTAGTGAATCTTATATGCGATTGCTTATTTTGCGAATTCAATTTATTTTGTCTGTTAAACTTAAATACTACTTCTAATCGCTCATTTTAATTTAATAATATTTACTTTAAACGATTAAGCAAAAAATTAAATTCTCCTGTTTTGACTGTTAGAAGTACGCTTTTCGAATATTAAGCCTTGAAATGTAAATAAAAATGTATTTTAACGCACATCCAAAATACTGTTGCGACTTATTAATAATTCAAACAGCGTGCTTTCTCCAATTACAAACGACATTGTTCGTTCCGGCACATCCATGAAGTAACGAATGCGGTACTTGGCGTCGAGCAAAGGGAACAGTTTTAAAACTGAGTCGTTGGGCATCAAAGTTTTTAATGTTTCTAAAGAAAATTAAAGTTGATTCAGAATTTTAAGAAAAGTCTTAAAAACGTTGGCACTTAATAAATACGAAGAAGTGTGAAAAAAGACTGCAACTGTGAAACCTCTTTACTGACAAAAGTAAAATGTGTGATGTGTCGTATAAGCCGAAATATGGCTATTATCTATTTTTAATTAGTAATTTATTAATTTTTCATAATTATCAAGAGCTACTCTGTTTGGAAAATATATTATATGTATTTTTGATAAATCTACAAAAATCATAATTGAAACTTGACGTACATTTATTATCCAAATATTAAACGACATATTTATGATTCTTTCCCTTACCACTATTAATTGTTCATGAATTTATAAATTCGTTAATTAATCTTCATCAATCATAATTACTTTCATTCCATTTAATCCAGACAATAAATTTTACAATCATTAACCGTTTAATGCTAAGAACAATATACTTCATTTTAACAACACACCTTTTTCCTTCATTCAATCTCTTCTGACAGAATTCCAAGACCTCCAAAATGAAAAAAACTAATCAACAAAAACACATTCAATCAGTATCCCTTCTTTCAACATCATCGCAAACAATAAATACTACCCTCAACCCCTCGCTTCATCCCTCCCCCAAGTCCAAAAAGCCGTCTTTCCTCAAAACGCACAAGGCCAGAGCGCGCTGCCTCACCTCTCTGTCTCCCTATCATCAGCGAGCGACTCGAATGAGCAAAGCCAAGAGCCAAGAGAGCTAGACAGAAACTACCTCTCTCTCAGCCGTACTACCCAGCTGCGCATGCGCCTCGCGCAGCGCATACACACAGAGTCTCTCAGCCCGAGCGCGCACCAGCCGTGGGATGAGTCTTTTCGGGGTAACATTCGTTCGTTCGCCCCGCGCTGGTAGTAGTAGTAACCTCCCGGCGCGCGGCGAGCAGGTGGGGAGAGCGCAAACTCGAGAGGTAGGGGAAAAGGGCCGCCGCGATATATCCTGCCGGGCGATTCGCGCCTCAGTCGGCCGGCGAACTCGCGTGCCGAGCCTTCGTTTCCGGTTTCCGTGTGTGCGCGCGCCCGCGCACGATCGCGGCTGCCCCGCGTATATACACGCGCGTCCTCCTTTCCTCGTTTTTTTTTCTCTCCTCTTCGCCAGGCCGCAAGGGAACGCACGCACGCACACGGACACACTGAGAGAGGCTTTGCAAGCTGGGGGAAAATTCGCGCGGCCTGGAGCGCTGCCGATGTGCGGCCAGTAGGACTCGCGGCGCGCTCGGTTTCGCGACGTCCGACCGCAGCCTGAGCTCGATCACTGCCAGTGGTTCGGCTCCGTGTGCGGGCTGCCAGGCCCTGTATTTGCGCGAGCAGTGCTTAGTCGATGGCTGGAGGCCTGAAAGGGGTAGAGACCTCAGTGATCTTTGGCGAGTCGCTGGGAAACGACAAGGATGCAAGCTAGACGCGGCATTTACCTAAGATGGTTTTGATATGCAATCGCTCCTGTAGCTATCCGGCGACTGTGAATTCGTGCGTCTGTTGTTCTAATGCGTTCGGATTATGAAAAGAAAAGTGTGGTAAAGTATAATAGTGATCGTTTTCGTTAAATTAGTGCTTCGAGACAGTGCGCGGACTACGTATACAGACAATACCCGGCGTTTTCTTTTTGACACTAAGGGATAACCCAGCAGTAGCGCCGAACGACAGAGAAAGAGAGAGTGAGAGAGAGATGAGTTCCCCGCGGGGAGTCAACCGGTGAAACGTACAAATGTCTGTTTGCCGCAAGTGTTTACAAGTGCCGAGGGAGAAGGAGGACCGAGCAGACGCGCGGCTGCACGCATGACGGGCTGTATCGACGAACCTTCACTGCCAGTCGCAGCGCGCGTGCAGTGAAGCCGAGTGCGACTAAGAATCGAAGACGGCTAATTGTGAGAAGTGAAGTGTGCATGCTGGAGAAAGCGAGAGCGGCAAAGTTTAGGATAAAAAAAAACGAGAGGAAGATAGCGAGATAAAGAAAAAGGAAGAGTGAGTGAGCCGAGGACAGAGAAAAAGAGAGGAGGCTGAAGAGCCGAGAGAAGGAGAGGAGACAGGGGCGCAGCCGGCGTTAATTAAAAAGTGCAGGCAGGAGAGAAGAGAGGAGCCCAAGGAGTAGTCGAGACCTGACAGGTAAATATTTACGCCGTCGACGTTGAGCGCGATATGCCGGCTAAATCCCCCGGTACACCGAAGATGCGTTGCGCCACGGCAGTGATTTAATGCTCGAGTTAAGCGACGATACGTATACCTTCTTTTTCGTATCCGTTTTTTTTTTCGTCTATATCGACGGGCTGCATCGTGTGCGATTAGCCGTGCGGGCGTTTTCCGGAAAAAAAGCTATGCGCTCGCGGATTTTTGAATAACAAATTGAAGAACAGCTCGCGGGAGTCTCTGTGTGCGCGATAAATAAGAGTCGAAATTACCGGGCGGAGGACCTCGCGGAAGAGGTAATATCGACTTTCGGATCAATAGCGGACCGCGATTGAAAATGCGGAAAAATATAAGCGGAGCAGGAGTACTGGGCGGCTGAAGGCAGAAAATACAAGTTTGTTGGAAAAATTGGATCGAATGCTTTATTGGCCGGATGGAAGTCGTCCGAATTCGGATGGTTTAATGTTTTTTTTATTGGAAATGCTTGATTAGAAAATTCGTTGATATTGCTGGGATGATCAATTATACTGGCTGAGCTTTTTCTTGAGTTATTAAATTCAGCTTGAAAGGATATTGTTCAATTCGAAAAACATGTATTGAATTTTAGATGATTCGAAATAGACATAAGTTTCTTGTATCCGAAAGGACAATCCAACTGTGACTTGTTTCTACAAAGACAAGAATATAGTGGATAGATACTTTCGAGTTTCTGTGATATTATTTGAACTGAAGCGTTATATTTCAGATATTCAGGTACTTTTAGAAGTTTACTTTGAATTTAAAATCTTAAAAAAAGAGATTAATAAAAATATTATTAGGTGTTACTATTATTTTACCTTCTAACAAAAATAAGGATAAAGTATAAATATTTTTTTAAGAATTTATTTTTTATTTTTCAAATTATTAAACAAAATTAAATTATTTGGATTTTATACAAATATTTATTTGATAGTTTAGTGAATATGTGTAATAAAACTAGCTTCAAATAAACGTTTGAATGCCAACAAATATTTCCTAGAATAAAAAATTATTACCAATTTATTAGTTCTTGAAACCCTCAAACTCAACACAAACAAATTTAAAAATAATTTTTAAATATCTTTTTATATCTTTATTTGAAAAATATCTTCTCATTCACATGAAAAAAATGTGGCCATAAAAGAATCCTAACATCCATACATAATAACAAAATTTTCACATTCTTATGAGCCAGCTATGGTAAAGCGATATGTACGCATAAATACTTAAAAGTAAATCGTATATGCGTAAACATCAATTGAACATGCACGCCACTTCTTCGTGATTTAATTCAGCATTTGCATAGATCTTTGCGATTCAGACGCGACTTCTCGCTCTTGGATTTAATCTCGGTAATTGTTTGTCCTCAAGGGAAAAAGGAGGAAAAAATGTCGTGGAAAAGTCTCGCTCGCCAGCGCTGCACGCGATGTAACCACTGACTTCGATTCTATTAAAAATGCAACTGTGCTCTTTCTCTGTTCCTCTTAAGTATATTCTTTTGCTTTTTCGCACGTCAATTTTCACAATTGTTACTTATTTTTTTTTTTTTTTTTTTTTTTTTTTAATGACGGAGGGGTAACATTACTGATTTTTCAATGTTTCAACAGTTACTTGTAAATCGAATGATTTCGATTATTATGTCCATGATTCGACTCATTGAAATTTGCCGGTTTAAATTTTGATTATTAAAGATTGTTTGTATAGATTTGCGAAATATAATAATTTAGAGGATTTGTGCTATATTAAAAGTATTCAATATTTTAACTATGTTTTATATAGTGTTATAAAATATTTTTATTACATTAAAATATCGAGATAGTTTCTTTGTATTAAGAGATCAAAGCGCGAGAAACTAAGTATTAACTACACAGGCAGCGAGCACTGTTGTATGAAATAAAATATAAAAGGAAAAGACGAAAAAATGTAGTTTTTTTGCTAGCCAGAGATAGTTACATGCAATTTGATATGGCAGAGCTTGCAAGCTATGAATCATGGATTTAGATCAAAACCGAGGGGTTTCTGGTTTCCTGGCACCTGGAGGTGAAACGTGCAGTCCGTCGTTTGTTTTTATAGGGCTAGGATCCTAAGATATGGACTATAATTTCAAGGATGTAGGTTATATCTGTAAAAGTTGATACTTCAAGTTAGAATCGTAATTTTACAAATAGGTACTGTTAAGATCACGTCTAAAAAAAGAAAGAACGCAATAATCTTCAATTTGACGCATAAAAGATAGAGAAAATACAATTGAATTTGATGAATCAAAAAGTTTGAAACGATGATAAAGATTGTTAAGAATGTTAAGACATTCAATCAAAAAAACTGTATATTTCCTAAATCACAAACTTTGTTATAATTAAAACATTTTTGGGTTAACACATTAGAAATATATTTTGAGTATTTAAAATCGAACTTACTACTTTTAGTTGAAATCTAATATTTTGATTTTTCATAAAATAATAATGATTATATCTATAAAAATATTATAACATTTTCTACTCGTTTCATATTTTTATGAAATTGATTTTGTACGAAAATAATGAAAAGTTAGTTCTTTGTACATATGCGATTAACTTATTCAAATAAATTTATCGATTGAATAAATTTCCACAATTATGAATTCTTAGGGATAAAAAATTATAAATACTGGTAATTTTTCATACTTCTTAAAACAGTCTGATAATTTCAATAAGTAGAGCAAGAAACTGGTTATTTGAGATAAATTAAAGACCTGAATTTCTCTACTTTCTTTAATTCTTCAAATTTTTATCCATAAAATATAAAGCTCTAAGTTGCAATTTAAAATTGATCATTTCTTAGCGTTACGTCATTTCTTAGAATTCTCGTACTATATGCTTCAACAAAATTTATAGAAATTTAAAAAAATAATAATTTTGTTTTATTCAAAACAAAAATATTGTATGCTGTAAAAATATTTTATTGAATGTATTTTATTTCCTCTTGTTCCTGGATTTTGATGGATTTACTGTTATAAAATTAATGAATCTATATAGGAAATGTATGCGTAGTTTGAACCGCCTGTATCTAAAAAAAAAAGGATCTGACTACATCGCTTCTACTAAAACGCAACTTTATACACCTAGTGCCAATCTAACCTCCTCACCGCTTTAAAAATGGACTTTTTCCATTTCCAAATCAGATAAATAATCCAGCTCATTCTTCGACTCCGCGCTTTCCCCACCCACGCGCTCACAGACGCCGCGGCTCTTCAAACCCTTTCAGAGATCCACCCTCCGCGCGGAATTAATTCGTTGAGTCGTGTTTTATCACAACACTGTCGCTCTCAACTCCGTGAACCTAAAGAGGGTTCGTAGTCGCTGGCACGAAGAAAAAAAAATGCTTCACCGAAGTAAAAAAGAAGACGCACACACACACACACGCACGCACACTCGTACCTTCGAACGTGCCCCTCCACTCGTCGTAACGATGACGCTATAGACAAAGGGGAGACCGCCAGATTGCTCGAGCTTTAAAGCGGGCGCGCCGTTAATGAAGCTCGCCGACCGTCGAATCTCTCTATATACCAGCCGCGGGGTGCGTTATCGCGATCGAGGCTACGAGCCTCTTTGGGATGTAGTGCCGAGCTTTCCTTTTTTCTTCTCTCTCGGCTGAATAAGAAGCGTCGGCGTCGCGCTAGGCAGAGCGCACAAGGTGTTGTGTTAAGGAGGATATGAGAAGCCGCGGCTTTTGATCTTTTGAGCAAGGATTTTTCAGATGCTGGCTCGCGATTGACGCGTGACGTTTGGGTTTGGTGAAAGGACGGTGATCGAGTATTTGGATTTTAATTAATTTAAGTTTAAGATTGATTTATATAAAGAACTTAGGTAAAGTGCTTTTTTTATAGTTAATTTTTTAGTTCATTTTGACCAAGAATTATGTAGTATGTACTTAGAGTATTAATTATTTAAAGAGTATTTAGCGGTGCTTTTAGAGAATTACTGGTTTATTCATGTAATGAAGGGTAAAAATAGGTTCTTTTTGAATTTCTAAGAATTAAAAGGGATTTTACCTTGTAGATATTACAATTTGTCGTTATCGGTAATTATCTTATCTACTGGAATACCTATATTGTAAAGTAACGACATTTTAATGACTCTACTTTTTTGTTGATCATATCTAACGCAAAAATTTTAATGATTCGTACTGATTAGTATTCTGGAATAATAAATTATTTTAGTTAATTATTCATAAAATAATACAAATTTTAAAATATTTTTGATTTTAAAATAATTTAAAAATACATAACAATAAATATATTGAAGTTTTTATGTTATAAAATAAGAAAAATCTTGATAAAAATTCAAAATGTTGTAGGATATGAATTATTCACGTACCTATAAACGTCACTATTTTTTAGTTAATTAATCTGGAAAATATATCTCAGCTGAATTCTGCACTAAGATAAATGTATTATTTCTATAATCGCAAATATCGTTATGATATAATTTGTAGTTAATATGAACCTAATAGTATATTTTAAAATTTCTACTTATACTCATTTTTTTTTCTTTTATTTTACTTATATTTTTATTCATGTTTTTACTTTGACTTGTTTCGTTGTTTGTTTATTACGAAATTGCCGCAGAATCTTATAGATACATGAAAATCTTGCATACTAAATGACAGAACCATTACCTACATTACCAATATTTTATTTTTTAACATATCATCTCCAAACTTATTGGTTTAAAAAACACTTTTAAAATTATTACATAAGTTCATCATCACAAATAGATATTAAAAAGGATTCTATTTGTCGCTAATCAACATCAAATATTTTTCTTTAAAAGTGATATTACCAAATACCTACTAATACCGCAAGACTATAGAAGTTATTAACTTAAAAAACTAATCAGACTCAATTTGAGCCGTGCTCCAGCGGAATTGACATTGTAAAAACAAATTTTCTAACCTAGTAAATCTAGTTAATCACTAAATTATTAATTATGTCTCTTCCATCTACTCCCTCCATCCATTCTTTAAATGCTGCTCATTTACTCTACCACAGTATCCACACCTATAGATAACTAGAAACGCAGCGATGGCTAACAGGAAAACTCAATACTGACTATATAGCGGCTCAATTATCAGGCTCAGATATACCTTACAAACATGCTCGGAGCCTTCGTTACTTCATAGATAATTAATTACCGGCATTGACGCTGCGCAAAGCGACGCACGAAATACCTCAGAAATTTCGTCTCCCTCTGATATATACGCGTTTCTCATCGCGTTCCCGGCGGCACGTTTCAGTGAGCGCTTTTAGAGCTGAGAAGGAGCCCTTTTGTCTGCAAAGACGCCAGCGACGACGGAGATTGGCTTGGAAAGCTATGGGAAGGAGAAGGATTGCCGGGGACAACAAAGGGATATTGATAATTAGCGATGATCGTCATTATTTGACTGTCTTAGCTTTCTCGTGGACTTGGATTAGGTATTAACGTAGTTATGTAACTAGGTATGTTTTTGTCAACAATGTGGTTCGATAATTAAACAGATTTTGGTTATAAGGAATCGTAAAATAAATTTTTATTGTTTAGAGCATATTATGTACATGTTACAATATCGTATTCTCCCTTTATGAATTGTAATATAATAATAAAAAAAATCACGTAACACAAGAATCACGGTGTGGAAGAAAAAGTTCAAATATAAGGTATCATATTCGCCATATGCGCCAACTACAGCGGCGCGCAGTTGGTGCACGAAATATTTGTGGCTTCGAAAATATGAAAAACTCTGTTTCAAAATACATTCACATGCAGTAAATTATAATCGTAAAAAATGTATTGCGTGGGTGTAAAATTTCTTTTGAGAATTTGACTTTTAACATAAACCGAGCAAAATTTGAAAAATATTTAAAAAAAATTTTAAAATATAACAATATTAAAACGTAAAAACTTTAAAAGATAATAGTGAATATAACACTATATTTTACTTTTTTATTATACCAAAGTAGTGGAAGTAAAAATAATTAATGTAGCTCCAGCATCATAGGTCAACTCTATATGAGGGATACCACGGTAGCACACAAGAAATTTTTTTATTGTTTTAGTGGAAACTGTATTTATTTTTCAAAAAAGGTTTTATTTCGAATCTACTTACTAGGTATATATAGTTTAATATAAAAAAAAATATAGCAATATTTCAAATTATATATTCGTTCACAAAACTGATTTTTTGTTTTTGTTAAATTAAATTTAATTTTACGAACCATATTAAAGGAAGGAACATCTCATATTAAAGGAATATAAAAAGAATCTTTGACTAAATCGCTTCTACCATTAATTATTTGTATAAAGCAATCGTAAAATTAAAAATAAAAATGATATATTCTTTTAATTATACTTAATAGTTTACAATTTTAAAAGTTATTTTTATTTTCATATTTTACAGATTTCGAAAAATTGACAGATAAATTTTATTGAGATATTTGCCTAATACATTAAAATATTAAAAAACTCATCAAAAATTTAAAAAAAAATTTTTTCAATTCAACCTTCTTTTGTTTGCGTAATTTCCAAATGATTTAAAGCAAAGTAAATATTTTGCATTACTTGGTTAGAAGAATAAAAAATAAACTAAAAAACGGCACCAAATACCGCTGCAGATGTTTTGTTTGCAGATGTTTAAAACGAACATAAAAACAATGGAAAACACGCACCAGCCATGTACATGAAACGAACAACTGTGCAAACCACCATATATACTGTGAATTCCACATCGCAAATACTTTTGCAAGCTTGCTGCAAACTACACTCAAATAAATGCCTGTATTATTTGCAGCAAACATGTAAGTAATCAAGCACGTTTGAAGCATAGACCTATTTTATTAAATATAACTCGCAGTACCAAAAAATTTTTAAATTGTCAGATCAAAACTGAAAAGACCACGTATCTATCAGATTTAAATCCCTTTGCGCGGCTCTCTGAAAATAAAAGTTTTCATCTACTATATACCTCACGCCACGTTTATAGTGCGGCCGGTATTTCAATTTTTTTCGTCTATCACGTGCCTCTTTTTCGTTAGCGCGCATACGAATATATAGGTGGATACACCGTTAAAAGGAGAAGAAAATAAAATGCATAGACTCAGACGCACATGTACGTATGTATATATACATATTGGTACTGTGGTTGCAGCATTGGGTCGTTCGGTGCTGTACTAATTCTCGTAAATTCGAGCGCGCAGCCGGTGGTTTATTTTTTAACCTCGCGCAGAGCAGTTGAAAAATAATTCATAGACGATGGGCCACTGTTCGGCCGTTCGCTGTATACGTGCCGTAATATACACAAACGCAGCCGGAGGGCTGAAACATGGAGAAGTAAAATATAAAAAGAATGGTCAACGTTTGGGAACATTATGCCGCGAATGGGAATTTTAAGAACGACTGTTTTATAGTCATATGAATTTGTGGTTTTTGATACCGATAAGAATTTTGAATAGTGTCGTTAAAGTTGATAAAATGTTACTTTGTTTCAAAACTTTGAACCGTAAAGATTAATTATTTAGAAAACTATTTTGGTATATTTCAAACGCTCGAAAAATAATATCTTGAATAATTCGTCAAATAATAAGATTTTTAATTCAAGTCTTTGCATAAACCTTAATTACGTCGATGAAAGTTAAATTATCAATCTCAACTCCCTCAAAGTATCTGTCGTCCTTAATTACGAGCTCCATTCCGTAAAAAGTTAAATTTCGCATCCATGGCCGAGCGGGGAAAGTCTCGGAGACCAGACTGAGCACGATAAAAATCAGAGAAGCGTATGAAGGTATGACTAACAACTCGTAGAGTGAGGTAGGTAGGCAAGTAGCGAGACGGAGATAGAAAAAAAGAGAGTAGACGGAACGAAGAGAGGCCAGGATGGGATGCAGTGAAAACTGTAATTTTATTAGGACCCACCGGGACCTTGCCCACCCGCAAGGCAGGAAGAATCCTCGGTCGCAAGTCAGACCTGATCATAAAGTTGGACAGTCGTTGGAGAATTTAATTAGCCGCCGTCGTGTAACTTTCGTGAGCAATTTCATTTTGCTAGAGTCGAGTACCAGCCGCTAGTTACTTCCTTACTTTTTCCCTTTTTTCCCTTCGCGTATATCTTCAAGGTTCCACTCTCTGTTTCATTTTTTTTTTGCATTTTTTATCTCGGTTTCTGGCAAATGACAAAACCCTCATTGAATAGGAAATTTTTTGTAAGTGGGCACTTTTCGAGTATGGCGCTTCGTTGGACAAACTGACGCCCTGGCTACTCGGAAAAATTGAGTTGACTGAAAAAGAGCTGGTCTTGTGAATGGTATTACAGTCTGTTATTATCTTAAGATGTATAAAGAAGAACTAAAGGTTAAAGAAAGTAGTAGGGTCACAATAAGAATTTTATATTAATATTAAAAATATTAAAATAAGTAAAAATTACAATTGAAGAATTAAAAGAATTAAATATATTTTATTTATTTTAAGTATATTTTAAAAACTCCATTTCAAACATACGATGTAATAAATAATAATTAGTAACGCATTTGTAAATTACTTAATTACATTTTAATAAAGAGCCACAGCAAAAAAGAAGTGTTTACCTTCATTTATTTTCCTGATTAATAAATGTCCACAATATTTATACAATTTTATTAATTTAAAGCAAAAATTGAATAATAATTTTATAAACTTCACAATTATTTATCATGATTATACGTAGAAAAATACTGATATCGAGTAAAAAAATAAATTAACGAAAGAATAGAGTATGATACATGCCTGATCCTCCAGTAGGACCCAAGGAAAATTTCATCGATCTAATAGCTTTTACCTCCGTATAGCAGAGAAGTGCGAGCAACGCAAACGACCATCCCGGCATTCCTCAATTTTCTCGTCCGTCCTTCCTCTATACGCCATGTGTGCAGGTCGTTGCGCACGTCCCCCATTTTCATGAAAGTGAGGAAGTAAGATCGGACTCATGACGGTGTCTGTGTGTGTGGTATGTGTGTGTATGGATGTATGTGTATGTGTGTATGTGTGTGACTGTGTGTGTATGCGTATTGGTGTATGTATGTGCGTGCGTGTGCGTGTATGTGTGTGGATTGGACAATGTGCTTAACCGCTTTTGGTTATCGGACGTCACGGAAAGGTCTTTTACTGCGCTTCTACTTTCCTTCTGTTCGATACGCGATACATAAACAAGAAAAATATAATATCTTTTTAATACTGTTCATTATAGTGTATTCTTTCAAATGTACCGATACGTATTTGAATTGTTTTTTTTACCTGAGTAGTGTATTTATCATACCGAACACAACACGCGCACACACACATGCGCGCGCGCGTGTTTATCTGACGTATTATTATAACGTGCATGATCCCAGCCGATACTCCCAACGATTACTTTCCGCACCGTAAAAAGAATCAAACCGCCACTAAGTTTTCGTCCATAGCCAAGCTTTCCTCGGTTATCCTCGTCCATTTGCTCCCGGCCTATCGAGCTAAACCCATCGCCTTCCCCGATCCACGGGCTCTACCTTTCGCGGATCGTTTCGCGGAGGCTTAGCTCAGCTCAGCTCTGCCAGCGCCGCCGACCCGTCTGCTGCTTTGCCTGTGCAAACAAAGGTACAGCGCTGGGCGGCTGACGATCCCTATCATCGTGCTTCAAACATATTTGCCGAACGGTCGTCTTTTGCTCATCCCTCCTCCTCTAGCCCCCCTCCATCTCTTTATCTCCCTTTCTCTTATGCTTTCTCTCTTATTAACTGCTTCATATGGAACAAGGAAAAATCGAAGCTGCTTCTTTCTCGAAGCCCAGCTCCGTTCTCTTAGGTGACAAAAGCTCGCGCTTCTCGCGAGCATCGTATGTCTTATCCGTCTTTATATTCCTGGCGCGCTCACGTCGTTGCTCGTATATATAACGCACGAGCGCGTACTCACGTAAAAAGGTTTATTCGAAGGCTGTCTACGCGTGCATAAAAGCAACGTCGCATCCGCCGACAGCGACGGTCCTTCGCGCCTTTTTCTTCGTGTCGTTTCGCGCGCTGAATGCGGATCTATCATCGTTTTGCGCGGAATTGATGTATACAGCTTCGGACAAATTTTGATAATCGCGAGATGTATGGAAAGTTGCTGGGGACATTAATTACGTGGTGTCGACCAAAGCGATGTATGTCCAATTTTTTATACTACTTTATGTGATGTTATACACGGCGACAAAAACATATTTGTTACAATTATGTTGTAAATGGTTTATAAAAATTATGTTTTGATTAATTTAGAAAATTTTTACAACAACAACATTGAGTAAATTTAAACTTTAAGGTAATTGCTTCCTCATAGAGGAAGCTTTGTAATAGTAAAATTTCGAGTTTCGTCAAATCGCTTTGGAAACATGCTTAGAAGTGTTAGAAGTTCGAACCAGGTGATTTTAGAAAATGTCTGTATGGATGTGTGTGTGTGGGTGTGTGTGGTTGTGGATGAGGACGAGATCTCGGGAACTATAACTCCGATTTTAAATTTAAAAAGTGCATTTTTTTTGTTTCGATTAATGCTAATCGATAAAATAATTAGTTTTTTATTTCACATATACGTTTTTATTTTATTTTGAATTTTCGAAAATTTAATTTTTGATTTTTTTTAATGATAGTTTTGAGATATTCAAATCGGACAAAAAGCAATTTAAAGAGCATAAAAATACCTATATTTTTCATAAAAAAATTTTGATTTATTTATAACCATTCATTTGGATTTATTATGTTAGTTATTTTTTGGGAACAAAATTATAAAGTGAAAAAAATGAGTTTTCTATGTCCAACGATTACTTGAGTGAAAAGGCTTAAATTAAATTAAAATTTTGAGAGAAGAGATTTTTTATACGTCTCGGCTAAGTTTGTTGTCCAGCTCATAAAATTCATAAG
>UELX01004383.1:0-18144 GCA_900480035.1 Eupelmus urozonus
TCCTCATTTTTACAATAATTTTAGCAACTATTATAATTGTTCATTTCTTTTTTGCCCAGCTGCACGGAGTTGGTTACGGAAAGTTAAAAGTCTGCTGGTGGAACCAATGGACGAGCGGCGGTAAACGTGTCAACACTTTCTGTAAAAATCTCTCGCTCTATGGCGACGTTTCTCTTACAGACTTCAATCTTTGCGACAAAAATAATCGATGCCCAAACACGTATTTCGAAATTTCAAATGTCTCGACAGTTACCAGGTGTACAGGTATGTACAGGCGATTTAAAATAATAATTTTAACAACGGAATACGTTTCTTTTTTTATATTGTTGAGTAAGGCAGGACTATTGAATCCTCATTTTTGATTGATTTATAATCGATTATTCTTTAAATATAAAAAAGTGAATATTCATTCTTTAACAGTAATAAGTAATTAAGGATTCTGTTGTAACAAAAAATTAATTGATAATTGCTTTAGTTAGGCGTTGGAATGTGTATAATAACTAGTCAGTTTATTTCAAATCCTTAACTAAATTTAAAACGCTTCAAATTTCCAATGTATAAGTATTAATATCTTTACTATAAAAGCTTTTGAAATTTAATATTTTTATCAAGTGCTTGGATAACGTACTAATTTTCATGGCAAGCAATTAAAAGTAGCGATTTTTATTAGGAGCGACAATCTTTTGTTTATAATTCATTCGAAGTGAGTACATGAATCGAATGTTTTTGTAGGGTATAAATATAAAAAATTTTATATTCAATATCTAATTTTTTGATTTGCAAAATTAAAAGATAAAGAGTTGACGTTATATGCCAATAGTAATATATTGATTTTAATTCAATTCTAATAATGAGAAAAGTAATAACTTAATAATAATGAATTTAAATTTTTTTGTTTTAGAGATAGATTGTAGAACACCGGACCAAGTAAGGTACATCATTCGTATGGAAAGTTTTGAATGCTTATCATCTAGTGCTACTATCTCGATCAACGTATTTTTAATTATTATATTACTTATTTTTGTTATTAATTAAATCATATTTTATATAAAAAAATAAATTGTTTGCCAAAACTAAAAGAATATTTATATTTTTACAATAAAATAAGCTTCTTGAGTTAATGGACCAACTGTGCAGATTATACATTTCTTTGAATACAAAAAAAAATTATTTTAATGTTTGCAAACCTAGGGCATAGTTGCCCTTCGTAATATGACACTCTATCTCTATGCCAAATTTCAAACAACTGTGACTTATGCAAAAAAAATTGATTTCCACAATTTTGACAAAAAAGAAGGTTTAACATCCCTTAGCTAATACTATGCCAAAGTGAATAATGATGTTATAAAATACTATACATTCTATACGATACTTGTTTGAAGTTGTTTTTTGCAGTTTACTAGAAGCTTATTGCATTCGAAAAGGAACATGAATTATAAATTTATGTAAAGGTAAATCAATTAAAGTATCGGTAAGTATTGTGATACTATAAGAATTAATAATGTATTCTTATCAAAAATTGATTACAAAATGGACACTACAATATAAATAATATCGTAGTAGCGTCAATCGTTTTGAAACATAAACTGCAGCTTAAAAACCTAGCTACCGAGCGGCCTAATGGATAAGCGACTTCTGAGAGGCCGCTAATGCTCCATTAATCCTCACTCTCCCGTAATCGCTGTTGACTATAGAAAGATTTAAGATCATCTAAAGATTTCCAAGATCTATTGAATTTGGCGCGCTCTGAATACTATGAAGTGCGCATCGTTATATAGGAATCCGATAATTGTTAGAAAAAAGAGAGAGAGAGAGAAAGAACGCGGAAGAGCAAGCAGAGCTGGAGAGATACGGTCGTGTATATGTATGTGTCCGTGGGTGTGAGAGAGAGAGAGAGAGAGAGAGATCTGCCAGTCGAGGCGAAGGACAGTCTCAAGGGGCAGTGCAAGTGTACTTGCTCCGTCACCCCACGGGTGCCGCAGTGTGTGCGCACAACGCGGAACTCTCATCACGCGAACATCACTTCTCTTCCAAATTCTACAATATATACAAACTCTGACTCGAACCCGTTCGCAAATCTGTACGAAGCCACCGAGTAGACCATCTCAACGCGCGTGCAGACGTTAACTCGCGGGCCTGCTCCGAAAACGAAACATGCTTCCAGCAACGAGTAGCGCCACGCGCGCCTAGATCCCACCCGTGCAGCGTGTAGACACAGCGAATTGTCAGCGCTGTGGCAGTGTATAATCGGCTGATACATCAGGGCCACGTAGCGTCCGCAGATTCGGCGCGCGGCCCAATTGTCAAGCTCTCCCGCTTGCTCGGCCGATATGGCTCATCAGTGTGCCGTAGCGCAGTATAGATTGAAGTTGGCGACGCTATAAGCGCTCGTTCTGCTGCTCGGTGTATATAGCCCGTCTGTCTGGTGCACGTATACTATCAGCTGTTCAGTGGGGGGGCCAGCCAAAGACGCACGGCCGTCTTCGTTCTCGACTTCCAGGAGGGCAGTTTTACCCTCTGCTCCGCGGCTGCTCGTTCCGTAAGTTTTGCCGAGTGTATCCTTGGCTTGCCGCTTGTGTCTTTTTTGTTTCGGAGGATGGATTGTTGGGCTTTCGGGGACGACGGGAGCGAGTGCGAAGTGTGTTTTGAAGCGGTGTAAACGTCGACCGGCGGCCATTTTCTAGTCGCAGTCGAGATAGGAGCTGTGTGACACGTGTGCCAGCACTTTGATAATTATTATGTCGGGCAGGCTGGATTTTTAAGGGGGTTCCGTCTGGCAGTTGCGCTGGGGCCTTTTGTGGCTTCGAGTGGATATTTTTGATTTTGGAGATGTCTACGCTGTGACGTGGAGTTTGTTGAAATGTACTTGTATATATCGAGTTGTTTGGAAAAATTGAGGAGCGTAAACAAAGCGATGCGAATAATACAGTTATCAAAAAATAACTTTAGATTCGTAATTAGTATCCGAGCAAGATTCTAATCGCTCATATAGAGATTAATAGTTTAGAAATTTATAATTGTTAATTTTATTGATAATATAAGGAGTAAACACTTCCGACTTTAAAAAATACTTTTGTATACACAGTGACGTATTGAGAAGGCGCTTAAGGGTAGATTCGACCATTAATTAAATATTTTTTATATTTAAAGTTTGTTATGATAAATATTGCACGTCACTTTGTATTTAAATATTTTTTTTAACGATAATGTAATTTTATTTTTATTTTCAAAATAATCGTTTCTAATGATGACATTGCAAAATTGTTAATTCAAGTCTATCTTTAAAAGCCGACGTTTCTTTTCTATTGATGTGAATGACTGAGTTTCCGATCGTTTTTTGATTTAATTAAATCGTAATCGAAAGTGTTTTAATTAAATTATGTCTATCTAAATTATAAAATAACTTAATCGAAGACGGAAATGAGTATTTTTTCGTCTCTTATATTTCTCTTGAAAAAAGTGATGACCTGTAAAGTATCGGAGCAATAAGAGAATTTTGATTGGTTAACTGTTAAAAAGGCGCGAAATTTAAATTTTATATAGATATATGTATTTATTCTATCTTTAAAAATTGATAACTCTTTAATATACTATTTTAATTTTAATTTAATAAAAATAATTATTTACGTTTATTTGAACTGATTAATAAAGTAATGAATGACGAATTAAAATTGTGAATTATTTTAGTGTTTGGTTTAAAAAGCTTTGCGACAAAACACATACTGCTCCAACACTATTTTCTTACCGCAATTTTATCGTAATCTGAAATGTATACATTTTCGAGAACGAATATTAATTTTGAAAAAAAAACGAAAGTACTTGTTCATTTTTAAAAGTTCTTTAAAATTTTATTAACAAATGGCAAGATAACATCAAGCACGCAAAACATGCATAAAATTTTCTAATGCTTAAACAAAATTATATTAGCATCTATATCATAAAGTCGGTAATCAGGAATACGGCGTATATGATCAGAACAACGTCCTTCGCAATAGTTTCGCGTTAAAAAATAGTTTTTTTTGAGAGCTTAGAAACGGTTTAAATGATACCATCAACTTTAAAAGTTTTATTATTTTGAAAATTAAAGTCGATAAAAACTCGGAAAAAAAAATTTTTTTATTGTATTAGTGAATATTTATTTCAAATAAAGATTGTTATTGGTCACTTGAGTATTTATTTAGAAAGATGTTTCTTTTTAAAATTAATAAAAGTTATGTGAATTATTATTAATATTTACTAAGTAGTATCGAAATAAAAATTTATTTGACATCAAATGTAATTTTTTTAATGCACAAATACTTATACGTTACATCGCATATTAATTAATTTTATAATATAATGACGAAAAACGTAATATATAAAAGAAATATTCCGAAACCAAAATACCGTATAATTTGAAAAATCAGATCGTAGACCAGCTTACAGATAAACTAATATTATTTTTAGACGCATTTATATAATAATTAATCTTTAAATCGCTCATACTAAATTTTACGAAAATTTTATATAATATTTTAGTTATAGTTTTTAAAAACAGACTTATTTTAAAAATCCATATTTTAAATTATGTTTGCTCGTATATACGAAATTATTCGCGTTAGAACGACTTTCTGTAAGATTAAATAAATGTATATAAAGATGCATGTTTGAGAATGAATAACTCCAAAACACTGAAACTAAATCTTTCGGAATTTTTACAGGACGTAAATAATGATGTTATTTAGATTTGGTAAAAATCTGAAGGAATTTAAAAATTTGCGCTATACATACATTTGCTAGAATATTTTTTATAAATATCTCTAAGGCAACTATCTGCATTTGAAAAATTATCCGCATTACTTACCTAATACTTTTGTTTCCAGATCGGTGCCAGATTTACCGGAACCAATGGCTTACCAAACTTTTCGCCAAGAGTACCTGCACATGCCCGTGGTCACACGGGCATATACAACAGCATGTGTGATAACCACCCTTGCCGTGCAATTGGATTTGGTCTCGCCATTTCAACTTTACTTCAATCCAATACTGATCACAAGGCAATATCAGCTATGGCGTTTGATCACGACGTTTTTGTTTTTCGGAACGATCGGCTTCAACTTCTTCTTCAATATAATATTCACGTATCGGTATTGTCGCATGCTGGAGGAGGGATCTTTTCGCGGAAGGACTGCTGACTTTGTGATGATGTTCATATTCGGAGGAGTTTGCATGATTATCTTTGCGTTTTTCGTTAATCTATTGTTTTTAGGGCATGCTTTTACAATAATGTTGGTTTATGTATGGTCCAGGAGGAACCCTTTGATAAGAATGAACTTCTTCGGTCTTCTGAATTTCCAGGCTCCTTATTTGCCTTGGGTACTCCTCGGATTCTCGGTGTTGCTTGGAAACGCCGTCTGGGTAGATTTAATTGGCATGGCTGTAGGGCATATGTATTATTTTGCGGAGGACGTTTTTCCTCAGCAAGCCGGTGGATTTAGAATTCTTAAGACGCCTCATATCTTGAAGGTTTTATTCGATTCGCATCCGGAGGATCCGGATTATACCCCATTGCCTGAAGACAGGCCTGGTGGTTTCAATTGGGGCCAAATGCCAAACATGCAATAAGTCATTAATATAATATATTGCGTTCTGAAATTCAAAGAGAACCTCTTTTTTCACCTCATTTACGAAATTATCGTCATTTTTATTTTAACAGCGTGCGTAAATAAAAAAATTGGTGTTGGGATCAATTGCTTATTAAATTTGAATATAAAACATTTAAAAAATTGAAAATTTCGAAATTAAAAGGCAAATCTAATTTTGTTTTCAATTAATGTTTACTTAACAAAATTTTACTGAACAGGTTGATCTTACTTTTTCAGATCCAGGAAAAAAGAGGTGATGCTTTGGCTTTTCCAAGGTTCCATGGCCGTAAGGTAAAGGTTACAAGTTCAAATTTTTTGCATAATGAGTTAATTAAGTCTATTGAAGCATTTAATCACAATATTTCGGAAATTCTAAAATGACTTTTAACCTTTTGCCTTACGAGCATAGAATTAAAAAGCATTTCATTTTCTAAATACGATATAAATCAGAGAAAAAAAAATGTCAAACGTGTTTGAATTTAAAATTTGTATAGACAAATTTTCGTTTTTTATAAATCGGGTGTAAACAGACAAAAATTACTGAAAGACGATAAAAAAATCATGATTTTTTCGTATGTAAAAAAGTAATAATCTGATGCCCATTAGTCTAAAATTGGCAGTTGTTGATAAAGTTGTTTAAATACAGTAATTTAAAATTCTTGAGAATTTTTATGAATTGTAAAAAAATCTAGAAGGTCTTTACGTCATAATATTGTGGAGTGTAAATTATAAATGCATAGCGTTTACAATGATAGCGTTTTTCATAAAAGTCCAAAATATGTATAAAATTGAGTGTCATTGAAAATCATTGTTTCTTCTTGTGACAATTGAAATCGCAAAAGAATGGTTATGACTTCAAAAATATTCTTGATGCTAATTAGTTCGTAAGTACACTATTGATACCGTGTAATAGATTTTGTAAATAATTAGAAATTAAATTACATTCGATGAAAATATCCAAGGAACCTATGGTAGACCTGTGACTGACTCAGCATTGACTCAGCATTTGCGCATTATTATTCATAGCAAATAGAAAATATCTAGTACCAAGTACGTTCGCATATGTGGAACGATTCCATCTTCTAAAGAATCCCGAACTGCTAATGATAAGTTCAAAATAATCTCGCTTTCATTACTGGCAGAATATTTAGATGACGTACTCTCCTACAATTGTCTCGGAACTGAACAGAACTTCTCTTTGCTGATATCGAAGTACTTGTTAAGTTTGGTATTCATTGTTTAAAAAACCACAAAGACGTGGCAGTTGTTGATGACAGACAAATAACGTCGCATGAAAGCTGCGCTGACATCAGTATTTTGCAGTCCACTTAACAAAAAATGTATGTATATTTTGCTTAAATATTTTGTAAAATATATTATCTAATTTTTAAATGTTTATCAAAGTGTATATATTTAATACAAATTACAAATATCTTGGAAATGCTGCAATTAAGTTTTTGAAAAATCATTTTTAAAATTTTGACACTTTGTTTTTTTATTTCAATTTTCATTATGAATAAACTAGTTTTAAAATATTATAATTGTTTCTAAATTATATTTTCTTTTGATTCATTAGGCTTTCGCAGTAAATCAATGGAAAGGTTTGATACAATTTTATTTACCTACTCCATCAATGTGGTAATAACAAGAATGGAAAAAACTACACTATTCTTTGTCATCATCTGACTGTAATCTATTCAACTGCAAGGAGAATAAAAAGTTCTAGGCCGACAAATCCAACAGTAACAGAGATGATCGTAAAGATGAGCTCTGGCAGTTATGATTAATTACGTGAAAACTGCGATATTAGGTAAGCATAATTAATGTTTCTTTTCGCTGTAAAAATGCCGAAAAAAAATAAAAAGTTATATTAGAAAGTAATAAATACTTTACTATGTTTGAATTACTTCGTAAACTGAAATTCTTTTTATACATAAAATTCGATGATATTTGTGAACATAAGGTAAAAAGTTATTTCACTTAAGGAAAGTCTCAAATTTTATTGGTACAAGAAATTATGTGTATACTTTATATTAGTTTTGGACGCGTTCTTTATCGATTCACGTCATACGGAAAAGTGAATACTTTTTACGATACAGTAAACAGCAGATTCATACTAATTTTCACCATAATTTATTATTAAGTACCAATAAAACTGATAAGATTGTTGTTTTAAATACGCTGTTTCGTGAAGGTCGGCGCTAAGCTTATTAGTTACTTTTGTTTTATCGTTTACAGAGTAGCATTAGATTTGTCTTTAAATCTATTAGAGATATTTTCAAGAATCATTAAATTAATTTTCACAACCATTCAATAAGAGAAACGCTTTTTAAAAGTTGAAATTGTGGAAATTCAAAAATTGAAAACCGAATCGTTAGAAACTTTGATTTTGACTTGAAGATGCAAGTTAAATTTCAAAATATGCTGACTTAATTGTTTTTTTTTTTGTTTTTGTTTTTTGAATAACTTTTTTAGGGGGATTAGCTAAATTTAAAAATTGCAGATCAAAATATATAATAGTACATATGAGATGTAAAATTTATAATATATATTTGATTATTAAATAAATTTATTGATAAGCATTAAGAATACTTTTAATCTAATTTCTGATAGATCAATGTTTCTACACCTACACTTTCAATTCCTAATCAACTTGTGAATGATTAAATTTCTATTAAGAGATAAATTTTTTTCGTAATCTGTATATATAAAGCCTTTATACCGCGCGATTACTTTATTTCTTAGTTAAGAATGAATTTTTAATTTTCTAGAATAATATTCATTACTATTTATCAGGTGATTATGAAGGTGTAAGTGAAATAAAATTAATCTATATGCGATGAAATTAAAGGTATTTTTCCTTATCTCAATTAGTATGTTTGACTTTTTAAACATATTATAAATTTTAACATGTACACGTATTTTGTATGTGCCGCTTTTAAAAGTATGTAATTTCTTTTCTTCATAAAATTTTCAAGATATTGCTTGAAACGTAGCCGGTTTTATTAGCATTTTTAAGGAGTTCGAAAAATTTTTAGTTAACATTAACGCTTTTAGCTACGCAAATATACGTTTTAGTATGTATATGGCTCTGTAAATACGAAAACGTGCAATACCAGTACTTATTATATTTTTATTTTTACATAATTCATTTAGTAACTTTTTAAAATCTACGGTAATGTTTGTTGAAACGTTTACTTTTACAAACTTTTCATTAATACTAAACTCGATTTAAACGATTGCGTACTGATACTCGTTTATACAAAGTAAAAATATTTCGTATTTAGTAATTTGTTAGAATTGACTTAACCGTTTTTAACTGTGTTGTATTTATAATATAACAATGTTAACTGATTGTTAAATTTTACGCTGTACGTTTAAATCATCCTAAATGATTCAATAGATGTTTTTGTGAACTAAGATTTTAAATTCTCTAAAAAAAATTGTGATTAAAGTAGTTAATTGATCCATTTGTAAAAAATTTAGACTTAATAGTTAAGTATTTTTCTTATAACAGGTCGAAAGTTTTTGTTTCATTCGTTGCGAAGACGCATTATGGAGTAAAATAGGGTCAATATCACAGTATCCTTCGGATTAATTCTTTTGCTCTCTATAGGAACGTAATATATTGTATTTTACGACCACGGAAATTTTTTATAGATTTAATTTTATTTAAATAATAAATAGTTTTGTATTGTTTTAGTATTTTTATATCTTAGTTTTTATACTTAGAATTTTTTAATATTGATAAAAGTAAAAAATAGTAATAATCGTTAATTCTTGCAGATTCGAAAATTTTGCTTGTGAAAAACGCACCTCGGTCTAGTAAGGCTTCTATTGGCTGTCAATACAGATTTGAAGTTGGAGGACATCAGTTCCATAATTTTTCGACATTCTTTGATCTGGCGCATCGTTCTTAAATATCATACATAGTTGTCTTTGGACGATGGAGCACGAAAACATAGAAGAGCGTAGCAATGATAAATTTTATGAAAATTAACTATTGAAGAAGCTTTTCAACGAGGAAATCAAGCTGATTTCTCCTAGGTGGCGGAACCAATATAGACATAAAAAAAGTTAAAACAGCATTTAATCGGTTCAAGAATCTCTAATTAAGTAATAAATATCTACATAAAGCAGCATTGAACAGACCACGCATGTTAAAACATGCTGAATAGATAAATCATCTATAAAGTAATGAGATCGGAAAAAACGAATTTAATCAATCTCTTTATAAAAGTTCATTGATATGCATGTTTGGAACTGTTTGTAGCGCTATACGAATTAAAAAAAATATCGTCAGGAAATGTATAAAAATATAATTAAATAATTGAGAAAAATAATTATACAATTTATAAATTACTGAAAAATTTTAATTTTAATATTAATGCTTGAGATTAAAGTTTATTAACTATTACAACTGAAATAATACTGACACTTTTTCAAACTTCGTTTTTTGATAGACGTTCTTTACTTGACAATTTTTTAAGTTTTATGATCCTTTTTTATATCTAATTAGAAAATGTAGTCATCTAGGAGAGAATCATTTAAAAATATATTACGCTATTATGTAAATAAATTTTTATAAATACTGTGAATTGTTGTATCGTGAATTAAGCATTGTAAATATTGTACATATTTTTGGTAAAGTTGTATGATTATGTATCTAATATCTATTTGTAAAGTTGTATTATTTATTTTCCGAATAAATATTTGTAATTATACAATTTATTTATATTCAAGTTTATTATTCATATTATTTAAAGAAGTTCACGTTTTACAAGCCTATCCCAAAGTTTTCGTTTTATAGAATTTTCTAAATTAAAGAAAAGAACAAATCCTCTTCGATATTGTTTTTATTATTGTCGAGATGAATGAACTTTAACTTAACTTTAATTTCGACTTTTTTTTAACAGTAATAATCCTTGGTAGTAAAGACGCGATTTATATATATCTATGCTAATAGGCTAATCTTTTAACTATTTTCTCTGTCTGTATAAGTCAATTTGAGGTATCAGAAATCAAATTATTTAAAAAATTACAGATTTTTTTTATTAATAATCAAAAAAATATTCTATATATTAAGAATTATAATATTACATATAAAATCTTTATGAAAAATATGAAAAAATTATAAAAAAACTTGTTTTATGGAAAATTTTGTTTAATTTTTATAGACTTTTAGCGAAATATCTTGGAAACTACCGTCCTAATTATTTTAAAACTTTGAATAGATCATTTGAAACCCATAAAAAAATTTCTACAAATTTTAATAAAATTTTGTGTTATAATCTGAAATAATGAAAATGTAAATTTTGCATATTATGCCGATAAAAATTCGTTTCTTCCACTAGAAATATGTGCATACATTTCATACACTGATACTTTTAAAACAAGATTTTTATAGATAATAAAATTTTTATCCAATGTTGCTATTTATTTGAATTAATCTATAATGTTAATCAAATTTTTCTGCTTCAAATTTGGTTTTGCACTCCATTAAGAACTTATTAAATACACTAATATTATTTCAATATATCTTATAAGTAAAAACAAAACAAAAATAATTTATAACGTTTCTAAAAATCGAAAAATCACTCGAAGATCAAAATGTATTATTTTTGAGCTGTCTACCTTATCAGAAAACTAAAAAAAAATGTGATATTGTAGATTAAATTTGATTAAGTTGGTTACATAAGTTTTCTAAAACTAGTGTATTTTGATTCTGAACATTTCAAAACATATCCTCAGTGATGAAAAAATTGATTTTAATTATTCAGAATCTTAATTACTAATGTAATACTCTAATTGAACGATTAAGGTTTAAAAACTTGAAAAATGTACAATTTATTAATTAAAGTATAAAATTAAATTCTTATAACAAAATAACTTATATTCTTACATTAAATCTATCAATAGTTATTATAAGCGTATTCGTAAACTAATTTTATTAGATACTGGAAGTTACTGGAAGCAGAGAGGTTACCCAGTTCTTGATCCATCAATACCAGTTCTACTGGAGGTAAAACGTCTTCAATTTTGTTTTCTAAAACATAATTTCATTTTAAAATTTTGTTGATTTTTTTTTCAAACTTACAATTTTTATAAAAATTTAATTATAATATTTCTTAAAATGCTTTGCTAAGCTTACCCATTAAGTGTACAAGGTCCATTAATTTGAAGAACACTGTTTCTTGAACTTGTTGTTCTGGATTCTTACTAACAGTATCCCATTTGTCACACCTCGCTGCACGGGCCCATATTCTTACTTTTAGACTGGACGCTTCATCTTCCCGTTCAATATAATCTAACAAGTCCAATGCTTTTTTGAAATCATACTCATTAGATATTTGACTCTCTGCACATGTATACAACTAAAATATGAAATATTTGTCGTTAATTCTATAGTTAAAGTTAAGGTTTGTAATAGTGTTACACACATTGATAGATTAAATTTTTAGCTTTAAGAAAATATCTCTTTAATTTATTGTAATCACTCAAAGTGATATTTCGTTAAAATTTAATGTCGGTATCAGAGGTATCTTTGAGCTACTTCAAGCTTCAATAGAAACTTACATTAATGAGCTCGGAAGGAGTGAGAACTCGTAATTTTTCCACGTCGTAACCATAAATTTCTAATACGTGGACAGGAACATCTTCTTGATGAGCTATAAGATTTAGATCTCGATTTATGTTTTTTAAACTATTTTCAAGCCTTTCCTCTGGTTCTTCCGATGCAAGAGTAGCTAATTTAGCCAATGAAAGCATGGACTTGAAAAATATATAAAAACATTTTTTATTTCCAAAATTATAACTATTTGTAAATGGAATCATAATTATAAATTGTTGAACAGAAAATAAATTAACTAAGCCCAATTATTAAAATTTTGTTAAGCCCTAACGAGGGTTACATAGGATTGAAAAACCATAATTATTATAATTATTAAGCAATTTTAATTAGGCTCCAATTTAATTTCCACTTAAGTTTACCTTTTTACGAGTCATTAGCTCAGTTTCCTGTGTAGCCAATTTGTGAAGAGTTTTAGCAGCGAGAGGAAAATCATCAGAAAGGGCTGCTTGGACCCAAGATAAAATTGGATGTTGTAAAAGTTTCTCTATCAATTCCGTTGCTCCTCCACGGCGACATCTTTCTACTAATTGTCCTTGACGTCCATCTTTTACGTACCTAAAATGTAGGATTCAATAAAAAATCTTTAAGTTGTAAATTTCTTCAATGTTGAACATTTCGTACCAAGCAAATAAAAAGCCTGCAAAGTCTTGATTAGCAAATCGTTCCATATAACTATCGAGACGGTGTTTGTTGTTTGTTAATTCACAAATTTGAATCAATGAAGCAAAATCGCAGTATTTTTCAGCCAGCATTGCGGCATTTTCATACTGTTCTTCTTTAACTTAAAAAAAAAAAAAAAGAAATAAAACCTTTAAAATTTTAATTAAATTAACTTAAGACTGTAATTACATCTATATACTTACTGAGAGGTTGAATCAGATTTGTTCTTTCTGCTTCGTATTGTTTTAGTAAAATCTCAAACTTTTCCGACCCTCGAATACTTTCTAAATGACATTTTCTTCCATCCAAAATGAGATCAATCAAATCCTTTAATTGTTCATATAATTCGTTTCGAACAGTTGTATCATTGGTACTGTTTACACCGTGTTGTAATGTTAAATTTTGCTAAAAAGTTTAGATTTCTCATAAAACCTTGTAAATCATTAATTATTTATTTAAGTTAGTACATACCATTGTATTAAGACAAGGTTTTAAACCTTGTTTTCCAGAAGCTGCAGTCCAAGGTAAATATTCAGTTACATTCGAGCATCTTGGTGGTACAAATTTTTCTGCATTAAATTGACGATATTTCACTACATCGTGAAGTACACCCTATTAGAATTGAAAAAATTATATTACTACAATATGTAACAGTAAAATAAACTAAATATTTTATTTTCTAATCTTCAAACGTACTAGTACAACTGCATTGACTTGCACAATATATTGTGCAATTTGTTGAGTAGGTCTCTCAGACTGCGTTTGTTCGACTGCGATTTGTACTAAATTTGGTAAGAATCTATGAACTTCACTAACTTCTCTATAAAACACGTCGTTCGGACTGAGATCTTCCGAAACAAAAGATTCAGGATTCAAAGTTCGTTCGATTACGGTATCCACTATTTCTGTATACCTGAAATAATAGAAAAAAATTTTAAATTATTTAAAGTCTTGAAAAAATATTATTTTTTTTACACTAAGTCTAAAGATTATTAATACCTTTGCTGAAGATTATAAATACTCATCATCGCAATAATTTTTTCCATAAATTCACCAAGAACGTGAGAGGTTGACATGACGATTCCCCGAAACGTAACCGCACAAAACTAAAAAACATGAAAGTTGCGTATAATGTCTCCTCTATAAGGCTTTCTTACTTCGATAGAATTAAAACTTACCCGACTCCACAAACTGTGTTCTTTCAAAAATGAAATAAATAAATCCATTGATTTCTGTTTTCCTTCAAGTTGGTGTGGAATTTGCATAGCTAAGACTGCATTTAACGTAAAGGCTGAAATTAAATAAATTTGAAGTTAATAACTTAATCTGTAATTTATTGAATATCTGTAATATTAATTTTTTCTTTTTTACTCAAGTCTCTGTGCTCAGTCCATCTAGGATCATTTGCTGGATAGTCATCTATTAAATGTTTTGCCACTTTCAATACTAAAGTATCCAAGGAAGCATCAATGTCCATTACTGGGTCTTCTTGCAAAGGAAACAAATCAGATAAAATGTCATCACATTGCTCCTAAAAAATAATAAATAAAGAAGTAAAATATATTGGTTTTTTTGTCATAAACAGAATTTTTTAATTACTATTCTTTAAAAAAATAATAATGCACCTTATTTCCCCGAACACTCAACAGAAAGGCTGCTTGCAATTGTTTCACACCATCAGAACTGTAAAACATTTCATTTATTTCTTCATTACTTATTAGAGTCATAAAATTTTCTGGCATTGCAGTAACATTGCCTCCATAGTCTATGCTCACATTATTTACATCAGAGTAGCTTCTAAAAAATATATAAAGATTTATTATTGACATTTTATAAATTCTTTATACTCGAAAATGTTATAGAATAAATATAAATAAAATAATGATTCAACTCACTGATTAAAATCTTGGGCTGTAAAATCAGTCGGAGTTATGGTGATAAGTCCCAAATTTCTGGTAAATAATACTGGTGTTCCAGAGCAAAGCGCGCCGCCTAATATACTGTCTTCTCCTCCACGAGTTAAATCTATTTTATCTTGTTCATATTCTGATAAATCTGTTTTTAATAATGGAAAAAATAAATGCATAGAAATATAGAAATAAATTAATAAATACAAAATTTTGAAAATAAATAAAAATTTTATTTGTATTTATACTGTAAACTTACTGCTGACCACAGTGACATCATGTTGATTATATACAATAATTTCCCAACCCGAAAGAATAAATCTGTATGAATGAATGTTAGCTTCAATATGTTCATCGTAGTACACAGGTCCTATTTTCGTAACAGTAATGAACCATTTAAAGGAATTGGTCAAAGTTGTACCAGAAAGAGGAAGCATGCCAACTGCAAAATGAATCTGTGGCGAGACATCAGCACAGTGAGCAGCTGTGAGCACAACAATGCCTTCCTCTATTGGCTGCATATCTATAAGCCATGTAACCATATTTTGAGGATTGCAAGCAGTTGATTCCTAATGGAAATTTGGTTCAATTTTAATGTATTTTATTTTGATGGGTAAATTTATTTATTTATAAATTATAGTAATAAACAAATTTTTATAAAATATACAAATAAATCTAATAAAACATTTTGATGATTAATTTATTATTTTATTCATACCCATAATCGTTTCTGGAAAGACTGTGTAACGGTATGTCCAATATCTTCATCAAATTCCATTTTTTCTTGTTCTCCCAATGGAAAAGACCAATACTGTAAAGAATTGCCTGCCAGAATTAAAACTCTAGATCCTCTTTCACTTATTGTAGTGCATACAACTTTTATTAGTTTCTGCTAATTTTAAATAAAAAGTATAATTTTTTTTCTTAAAAATAAAAAAATAAAAAATAGAAATGAGTATAAATACCGTTTCTTGAACAGGTGACTGAGGCATGGCACCAAAAATGAGAGAAGACATTCTTCTACCAATACCTCCAAGCCAACCCTGACTTGTTCTTAGAACTCTACAAGTGATGCTACTTCTTCCACTGGTGGACTGAGGTTGTAATAGTGCCACAGTGCAGGTAGTTGTAGCCAGAATACATCCATGACCTGGTATATGAGTCAAACAATCAACTTCTTGGCCAGCAAGCTCAGCACTAGTTTCTACCGATAACTCCTCATTTGCGATGCTGGCCCAGTAGCGGACTACACCTTCTGGAGAAACTGCCATGCAACTTGGCACCTGCAATACATAATAAACTTAATATTTCCAAACAGATATACTTTGTGTACATAATTTTCATTTTTCAAAAAATAAGCATTATAAAAATATTTGTTTACCTGCTGCCCAGGTGGTAACCAAACTGCTATACATTCTGCTTTATGTGCTAGGTCACTTTGTGGTAACAGAAGTTCGCGACATTGAGTCTTAAAAGCTCTCCTTTGTTTTGGATCAAAAATTGTTGTTTTACACTGCCATACAAGCAGCCTCCTGCCACAAACGAGCCATGCCCAGCCATCATGAGAAACATTAACACTAACACAAGTATTGCGTTCTAAAAAAGTCAGAGCTTCTGTCACTAAAACTGGTAATGTGGAGCCAAAATTTTCAACAATGTGGTTTGCTGATCTCCATATAATTTGTACAGACTGATTTGATCTTCCTGAAATGCTTACTCCACTAAAAATAAAATTTTTAACTAAATTACTTTCACAATTTAAATATTTAATAATAAAAATTTTTAAACATGCATAAGAAGAATATATTTCGTTTACTTTTTAAAATAACAAGATACATTGAAGAAAAATAAAAAAATTAACGTTGTTTTTTTCTTATTACTCACTGAAACTTTTATTTTAACATTTGTTAATTTATTTTTAACAAACTTCAATTTCTATTTATAATAGCAAAACTACACTAATCTTAGTACTTACGAGCTGCCTTTTTTCAAAGATTGAACCAGCGATAGTCGCCGCCTTGGAGAGTTAACACTTTTACTCAGTAAATTTCCAATATTTGTTCTGTCCATGTTTTTATTGTCTATAAACTATATTACAAAATACAATATCTGAAATATATGTATGTCATGTGTGGTAAACACACAACAAGTGCAAAATTTGGAGGTTAGGTAAGGTTATGTTCGCGCCGTCGCGCGAACCGGTGTTTTTAAAGCAACCAATCGTGTAGCTGGAAACATTTTCGCGCGAGTTTTCAAAAAATAAGTCATAGACCATTTGTATACCGTTTATATTCGACAAACAGGGTTTTTCAAGTCTCCAATTTGATTTAGTGAAAGCTTTAAAACTAAACAGAAATGGTTAAAAAGGAATTTTTCAAATAAATTTTTTTTTTATTTTAAAATTTTATTTAAAAATTAAATACATAAGTTGTTGATCATTCACAAATCGAAATCGATTTAAATTTAAAGAGTCTTTAGATTTAAACGAGGAAAATCATACATAAAAATATTATTCAATCTTTTTCAAATTTTCTGTATTTTAATTTACTTTAAAAATAAATATGATTTCGTTCATTCTACAAAAAATAAGTGTAAATTAAAGACAAAAGCTGTTTTTCAATTACGCTAAAAATTTGTGTTTAATTTTTACATTTAATTTGTGTATTCTGCATAAATTTACAGAATACACGCAAATTCTAACTATGTTGGGAAAACCCCGTTCAGTAAAATAAAATAAATCAATAAATTTTCGAGGTAAATTTAAACCTTAATATCTTTAGGTCTGTCGAGTTATATAAGCCGCACAACAAACTTAATTAAAATAAATAAAAAATTGCTAATGGTTGGATACAAAAAATTCATTTTTTCAATTTTTGATATTTATAATCTTGTAGCTATATATATTTGTATCCTGTATTATATAATTTATTATATAAATTTAGATTAGTAATACAATAGTATTTGTTTTATTTTACATAGAATGTTAAAGTAACTTGAAAAATTTCTTTTCTATCGTAAATTAAAGTATTATATTAAAAAGATTATATGAACGATTTGATAATCAATCGTATAAATTTTTTGAAATCCTAATTTTCTTACTTTAAACAATTTTAAAATGATATTTTCAAAAGTTGTTTTTAAAATTCTAAATGTCTTATATGTAATTTAAATTTTATGAAGTAGAGTGCAAGACTTATATGTTTAAATAATTAATTGTCTAAATTTCAATTAGATAAATAATAAACATTTTATTCCACACCCGACCGAAAAAGCCAACTTTTGCCCCTGAAATGCGAGGCGAAAGTAGCATATTTTTCCCGCA
>UELX01004384.1:0-18129 GCA_900480035.1 Eupelmus urozonus
AATTGAGGAGAAAAAAAATTTATTTCTTTATTTAAATTTAATTATTTTTTTAGGTTTAAACTCAGTCCTGAGCCCTTTAAGATTAAAAAAATGATAATTATTGCAATAAATGTAGGTATTATTTAACACAGGTAATTATTCGATGGATCTCGGTGGTCAATGGGTACATGGTCAAGAAGGAAATGTAGCTTATGATTTAGCTTATCCGCTTGGTCTGCTCGAAAAATCGGATACTCCCGATGATGTATTTGAACAGGAATATATCGATTCTTCTGGAAATCACTTACCCGAAAACCTTTCAAAAAGACTATCACTTTTTATAATAAAGCATGTTTTTGAAGTCAAATTTAATAGTGATACTGTTGAAGCGTCAATTGGTGAATATGTGGAAAAAACGTGGGTAAGACCAGAGAAATTAATCGTTATATTGTTTTATATTTCTATATTCTCATTAGGTTTCATCAGGAATTTGAAGATAATGAAGAAGTCTTGCACAATAAGGAAAAATATTTGCATTCGATAGAACTAATGAGGCTAACGGCAGAATCCGCAGAGTCTTGGTATAACATTTCTACAATAGGCTCAGAAGAATATGAAGAGTGTCCAGGAGATCAAATGGTTAATTGGAAAGAAAGAGGGTACTCCACAATTTTAGATATATTAATGGTACGCAGCATGTTTATGGGCGTTAGATAGAGTAAACACGGAAAGTTAATGTAGAATATAAGCCAATATAATTCGCGAACTCTTACTATAATCAATGTTTTATTTAAAATGATTTAATAAATTAATAAATATTAATTTATTTTTAGAAACGTTACCCACGGCCTGAAGAAGAACTTCCAGTTTTGAATAATACAGTTTTGAACACTGAAATTAAATTAATAGACTATCCAAATATAAATGGATTTCCAACTTTAATATTTACGGAAAATGGACAACTATATGAGGCTGATCATGTCATAGTTACGGTTTCACTAGGCGTTTTGAAGGAAAGGCACACGACACTTTTTACTCCACCTTTGCCAAAAGACAAAGTTAATGCTATCGAGGTTTGTTGAGCATTAAATTAATTTTCAATAAATTAAAAGAATTGGTACTAAAAAGATACTTTTTAGACTTTAGGATTTGGAAGTGTAACGAAAATTTATTTACTGTTTGATAAACCCTTTTGGAATCTTAAAAATAAAAGAAGTTTACGTTTTGCTTTCCTTTGGAACGGCGCTGACCGAAAAATTATTGAAGCTAGTGTAAGATTTATTTATGTTAATAAAATAATAAACATTATAAAAATTTATTATTTTTAAAAATATATTATATTGAGAAACATGAAATCATTTGAAGATTTGTTGTTTTAGTCTGAGAAAAAATGGTTGTTAGGAATTTTCTGTGCTATGACTGTTGAACACAAACCTAATCTATTAGAATTGTGGAGTTCAGGAAAATATGCTAAAGAAATGGAAACAATTTCAGAAAGTAAAGTTTTTAATTATACAACCGAAACCCTTCATCGATTTTTAGATAAAATATATAATATAACTGATCCAGTAGCAATGTTAAGAACTCAGTGGTACAGCAATCCCCATTTTAAAGGGACTTATAGTTATTCAAGTGTCGATTCAAAGAAAAGAAATATTCACCCGGAAATATTAGAAAAACCTCTATCATCGGGACTAGTAAACTAATATTTTTATAAAATTTATTCTTTTAATTTTTTTACTCAAATTATTATATTGTTTCTTCTTTTAGAATATCCTGTTTGCTGGTGAAGCAACTTCTATTAACAGATTCTCAACTGTTGACGGAGCTATTGCCTCAGGTTGGAAAGCAGCAAATAGATTAATAGATTATTACAAAAACTAGTTGTTAAATACTGGAAAATTATGTACAGACAAGAAATGAACATAATACATAACCACTCCGTATTGATAAAACTTAATTGTTAATTACAAATTTTCATCTTTTTTATTATATCTTATAAAATTACGAATTTTTTTCAAATTCAACCAAAAATACATATCTACTTAAAAATTTGTAAATAAAGAACAACTTGTTATTAAAATTCAATTTGATGTTTTAAATATAAGAGTTGTTGGACAGCTTGACTTATTGATTGGTGTACAGTTAAAAATGTTTCGTACTAAAGTCCGTATTTTACGTAATTCTTACGCATTTGGGTCCGTATTTCACGAAAATCAATTCGTCAAAATTCTAACGCAAATTTTTCATAATTTTCTATTCAATAAACTACGAAATACATATAACGTATAACTTAAGATAAATTTTCTTTGAAGAAGGTGAAAAAACATTTAATCGCTTCAAATATAAAGCACAAAGTTTTGCGATTACTTTATGGATTTATATTTTCATTGAAAATTGTAAAAAGAAATAGGCATTTGTGGAAAATTATTTATTTACACAAAAAATACAATGATACTATTTACAAACTAAATCTATAATTTTGATTTACGGAAATAAAAAATACTCGGTTACAATGATTGATTCGTCATTTTCATTTTTATGCTCATCATAAGACTTTGTACATAAACAATCTTCTATTTTTTGAAATATTTATCTCGCCAGCTTGTTACTTGTCGTCACATGCAGAGGATCGGAATACTTACCAATGATACACCACCTTAAACACTTGTAAACAAATATAGACAGGTCTGGATATAGTATGTCTGGAACCACTATCTTTATTTAAATCTGCAAGTTTGAAAAATAATAATGGCAGTTCATATTTTAATTCAACTACGAAAAGAAACGTAATTTTTCGAACCGACGAGTTTTTCGTCTTTTAGTTCAAATACGAAATTTTCACACATAAAAAACCTATTTTAAACAACTCGATTACGTTATTTATATACGTAAAAATTACTTCAATTTTGATGATTTATGAAATACAAACAATTTTTTAACTGTGTGAGAATGACATTAGGTTTAAGGAAATTGTTAAAATTATTTTAAAATTATAGATAACCAAAACAAATTTTATCAATTTTAGAATATAAAAGATGATGCTTCTGTGGAGAATTGATTATCAAGCATTTACTGTTATAGAGTTACAATTTTCAACAATTTTCTTATATTTTCAAATCGATTACTATATTTAACAAAAATATATGTAAATAAATTAACGTTTACTTTTGTTGTTAAAAAAGTAAAATTTTAATTTTTAGTTATTATTCAAAGAGTTTTTATTTAAATTATTTCTGTCGCAACTGATTTTTCATACGTGAATCTATATATCTACATATGTATTAATTTAAGCTTACAGTTATAATTCTTTCAAGTAAAAAAATTAAATTTATATTTACATTAACAATCACATAATAAAAGAAAAAAATTAATGCGGGAGACGATAAATGATATTGGTTTGTATTAAAAAAAATATTGATAAAAAATAGATGTTGTAACTCCCATTTCAATTTTATATTAAAAAAATTAAATTCTAAAGAATAAATACTAAAGTAATTTGATTTAATTTAATAATAAATAAAATAATTTCAAGCAAAAAAATAGAACTAAAAAATTATACATTTTTTAATAGAAAAATGAAAAAAGTTCTTAGAATATTTTGTAGGAGTTTGTTACAAGGGATACAAGTAGGAAATAAAATAAAAATGCGCAATATATTGTTTAAGACTTATTATTAATATAATTTTCTTATTCTGTATTATACACTCACGGCCGCAAACTCGGTCGTACGTGTGTGTATAATTCACGCGTTACAGACACACATATAAGGAATATTAATTGGATTGTGTGGGGGACTTCGATTTCCTTTTATTTAAATAAATACCTCTTATGCAGTAATTATCTTATAATCACATAATCATCAATCTTAGTTGCGAATGATATGTACACAGTTATCACACATAGAGATTTTTCACTTTAAACGGCATTTTATTTACTTTCTTTTCATTTACTTATCAATATATAACCATTTATTATTTTTGAGCTTGTTTTCGCTTGTGCTAAGATAATCTGGCAAATTAAATGCTTGCATTGGTGTTGTTAAGTACTATCTACATATTATTTGCTAATTCTTCTGGAATCAATTGTTACTTAATGTACTTAAAGTTATTCAAACTTTGTTAGCTAATTAAAGCATAAAAAGCAGGCACACACTGTCGGAATTTTTTAACTTTGTGTATAAACACTTTTATACATTTACTTAATTATTTCGTTTTTTTATAAATTAATAATTTAAAATTCTTTCAATCTAATTAAAGTTTTTTTTTAATCACAATCGTTTAAAAATTTTCAGATTTTAAACTTTTATAATTTTGAACATTGAAAATTCAGTTTCAATTATTTACGTTGTTGAAATATCAGTGTTTTTACAAAAAATAATATTTAGCTGTTGTTTTGTATGATTATTCATTTGCTAAAAAATTCCTTCTTATTTTCAATAATATTTTTATAAAGAAAATATAACACAAATCGTGTTTAGAATAAAAATTTTTATGAGTTAAATGGTTTTAAATATACATTTAAGGAATTAAGGAATTTAAAATTTAAACGCTCATTAATTCTCATCAGTGTATGTATTCTAAAGCCCGCAAAAAGGTGTCAAAATGTTTTTTTGTTACATTTTTACTCTATTTTTGTATCACTGTTATAATATATGATATGTAATATATATATATTGATATGTTTGTTTACTTTCAGTTTTTAAAAACCTTGCGCAAGTGCACGATAATAATCGTATATTTCTCAGCTACCAAAAAGGCTATCCTACGATTCGATTTTTCCTCAGTCGTTCAACATCCATTGAAAAAATGTTACATACTAGTCATACAATGAATTACATGCATTAATATTGATGTAAATATAATTAATGTTGAATATTTATCAATCAATATTGATTACTGTGCAATCACATAATGGGTATGTAATATTTTTACTTTCTTGACGAGGAAAGAAAAATCCAATTAACGAAGGATTCGATGTAAAATGCTCTTTCTCGAAATATGTATTTTCACTTACAATAATTATGAAACGACGTAATAATTTCTCGCATGCTTTTTTACGTAACAGGAGATTCAAAATACGTTTTTCGCTACTTTTTAACTATCTTCGTGAAAGTTTCTTTTAAAGTTTGTTTTAATAAATTCAATTTATTTGTAGATTAATCTTACAACAGTAAAATGGTCACATTTATTATCTACGTATATTGGTATAAGTTATAATAGTTAAATTATAGAGAAAGTTCAATTCACTATAAATATGTTGTTTATTTCATCTACTTTAAATATGGAAATTGTTACTATATTATTGTTATTATGTAAAGTAAAAATTTTCGTTAAAAAAGATTTCAGATAAATAAAAAAGTTAATTTTTATTTATTTTATCAAAATAATCATATTAAGATTTTAAAATAATTTATATTCAAAGCCTATAAACGAAACTTTCACGAAGAAATCACTAAAAAGAGCTTTGAATATTACTTTAACTATTTTTTTCTTTTTTTTTTCAAATAAATCGACTTTATCGCACCCACTCGTCGAGGGCATTCATTTTTTATCCTTTAGAACCTGCTAATCTAAGAAAATTCTAAAAAGTACTCAATTCGCACCATAAGCACTGTTGTGGCGTTTTTCCTATTCTACGGTAAACATTTATGTAGATTAAATAACTAGATTAATCCACATAAAGTAGAACATCAAGGATTAATATAAATTGTTCTTATCGGTTAAAGTTTGTTTGGTTGCGCAGAGCAGTGTCCACTTTGGGAGTCTGCAATCTAGCTCAGCTCAACAGATCTTTGCTGAACAAATTCTATAAGCAATTGCAATGAATCATTCATATGTTTGATTTTCTTGCACAGCAGTGTCCGTTTCAATTTGTTTGTCTCGTATCAGTAGATCTTCACTGAAAACTTTTATCAAATCCTAATTGATCATTTATAAGTATAGGTTTGTTGCACAGCAGTGTCCATTTCAGCAGATGTTCGCTGAATATTTCTAAATTATAATCAGATATTCGTTCTTCTTTTTTCTCTTACAGAGAAGTGTCCTGTTAAAGTTTGTGAAATTTAACTTGATTCAGCTGATGACCTTTTCTGAAAGAATTTCACAAAATACAATTACTTTTTTAATTTTTTTTCTTTTTTGTTGCACAGCAGTAATCGTTTAGATTTTTGAAAAATCTATCTCATTTCATTGGCTCTTCAGTTATAATATTCGCACTTTGCAGTAAGTTATTTTTCTTTCGCTTTTTACTGCACAGCAGTTTCCTCTTATAGTTTCCAAAATCTAGCTTGGTTCCAGTGACCTTAGCTGAAAAAGTTTTGCATGTTATAATTGTTTGTTTAGTAAGTTGTTTTTTGTTGCACAGCAGAGTCCATTTATAGTGTTTACAATCTTCTTTGGCTCAGTTAATTTTAACTGAAAAGATTTTAATAGTTGCAATATATTTTTTTATTTTCTTTTTCATTATTTTGCAATTTTTTTTCATTTTTTGAATGCTCTACTACACGTACTTTTATATAGCAAGTACTTTTCGACTACGTTGGTTAAATATGGTTTGCTTGGGAAAGCTTTGTTATAACATATCCCACGAAAATTGTTTGCAATAATGAAACAAAAGATAATTCATAACATCAAAGTGAAGTTCTCTTTTTATAATTGTTCTTACGTATTATTTATCATAATTAGCTAAGATATATTTATCGTTTTTATTCATTATAAGTACGTTCTAAACGATGTCATATTTTCTATTTTCTACGTTACATAAAGCAACGGCAACAGAAGTTAAGTACGAATTGGAGATTTGAAATTTCTTATGCTAGCAGACCAATAGATTTTTTAGGCGGTTATTTCTGAACCGCGAATGCAAACTAGCGCGAGTTTCACCCGTTAAAAGGATACATACGTATCTAAGAAGTGCACGAATGCTGGCATCTGCTAAACGCGCTTGATTTTTTCTTAATTTTCTCCTTATTTTTTACGTATGTCTAACTAGTGATGACTCTAACGTGACACAGATAAAAGAATAAAGAGACATTAACATTTACTTTTTTTGATTTTCCATAAGCTTTTTAACTTTTTTTGGCCAAGCCTTAAGCTTTTATGCAGTCCATTGTTTCGGCCTTTTCTTGTCGGGTTATGCAAAGAGATCGATAAAGTCGATTTATTTCATATTCATTTTTTATCTTTACTGATAGCAAAATATTATTTTCACAGGATGTGAAGAGGCGTGTACTTTCATTTATTAATTCAAGACGTGTCTCTCAAGACTAAGCGAGTAATGAAGCTCTCCGTGAAGGACGCTCCCAAAATTCACTTTACATAACATTTCTTAAAAATAATGTCTTAATGGAAATTTCTTATTTACTAATCAAGTTTTTTTTATACATGGTTACTTTTCGCAGAAATTCGCCTTTGTGTAGTTGGATAAAAACTAGTCGAAAACTGCACTAAAAGATTAGTTCCTATTCAAGATTTACATAGACGGATTTCTGATAAAATTGTCCCTAAATTAAATTCAAAAATATATCTATAATACTACAAAAAATATGAATTTATTATTTTTAGATGGCAATTTTTCAAACAAACGTTGCGTTGAAATATTATTGCCACTATTACTTAAAATACTTTCACTTAATTTTTGAAATTGTAAATCATACTTTTTAAAGTTGTGACTCAGCAACCAGGATAAGAAACCGCACGAAAACTGCATAAAAGTCCAGTTTCTAATCAGTTGTGTGTCAAAAATAATTATTAATCAACAGATAAATATATATTACAAGAGTTATGTCATGAATATTGAGAGTCACGAAAGATCTCAAAATCTCACCAGTCGAGTATCCACAATACACTTGTACACGAGTAATATATAGACAAATTATCATTATCTGTTGTATATACCAATTATACTTGTGTAATAATATATAATAATATTTAATCAATAATTATTTTGTATTGATGTATTTGTTGTATTTATATAACGAAGTTCTTTGAGTACAATTACAATATGTTCAGTGCTGTTGCAATACTTTTGTTGTTAAATTTCAAATTACTAATAATTACCTCGATTCGGTTTGTTTCTTACTTTTATTGATTCATCCTTATCAACGTTGGACGAATAAGTTCTCTTGTACATTTTATTTTCAATTTACAGTAAACTAATGAAGGCAAAGGAAACAATATATTTAATGCTATTCGTGCTAGTACAAGTACGCTTCTTAATCTTTTTAAACAGTATTTAATAATTAATAATACACTTTCTTGTATCTATCGGCTCTGCATTCGCGCTGTAGGCGATTTTTTATTTTAACTTTTTTTCTAAAGTATACTTTATGATATGTCTTCGTGGTTGGATCGGTTAACTTCATCCATTCTTATCTTTCATTAACATCATAGAATATGCTTTCATCTCGATAGCAATTGGATATTATAGAGATGGCTTTTATATAAATTATATATTGAAAAGTGGTGATTTATTTATTGAGAAATATATTGACTAATTATTTGCACATACTTAATCAAATGTGTCGGTTAAACCATTTATGTTAAATAAATAATTGTAAATATTCTTTAACTCAATTTTTCATAAACAAAAGAACTTTATATAAATATGTTACATAAATTTAAATCTTATTACAGTATTATTGAGATACGTCAAAATCAACATTAACAGATAAGAAAATTAAGAAAGCTCAATTACTTGATTAACATGTTTTTTATGATTTTAGCTGAAAATAATAACAAATAAGAATTGTATAATATAAAATTTCACTTCAAATAAAATTTATCAAATCCATCTCTAATTATGCACTGAGAAAAAATTTTTATTGAAATAACAAACAATTAATAACATATAGTAAATCTCTTGATTCAATCAAATGTTTTTGCTTCAACAGAAAATAAACAATTCTTTTGTATACATAAAAGTATAAATGATGTTTTTGCGTGTATTTTTTTAAAATTGAAATCCGAAAACTTTTTACGCAATTGTCATTTACTTTTCAAAATTATTATTCTGTTAACAGCTCAATAAAATAATATTTTTCATGTAATAATGAAAAGGATTAAAATTATGTGTGATATGAACAGTCTACTCCACTAGATATGTAACAAATAAAGACGATCCAAATCTCAACGCCTAAGATATTTTGATGGTATAGTCTCAAAGCTCATGATTTCCGTCCTTCAGATAGCGGTTTCTATCTCATACAAAATGTGAAATTTTTTCAAACATTTTTTAAAGCTTACTTGTTTAGAATTTCATTTAGAATAAAAAAATTAATATTAAAATAAATATAAGAAAAAAAAGTAAAAATATTCTTTTTAAACAAGGAAATATAAAGTAATAAAATTATATTAACAAAATTTTCCGTTAAATCAATCAAATTTTTTTCTCAGCATACCCAAATAGATTTTGATGGAACAAGCTGCAAGCATATGCCTATCTAATCTTTTTCAAAGTCTTCTGAAATATACAGTCAATGAATTTATTTATTTGTAGGTTTAATAATTTGACAATTACAGCAGGAAGAGCAAGGAGGATTGTCGGATTCAGCGATATAATCAAGCTTGAAAGGATTTTTGGGTCTAGTGATTGTCGAGAGATTGTTAATATTTAAAGCTAGAAAAATAGGCAGTTCTTGATTTCCTTTGATCACTTATTCAAGTTATTTTACTTGTTTTAATTTAGATTATTATTATTATTTTTTAGCAGCCATCTAAAGTGAAAAAATGTTGAATGTTTAATTGGAAATGAACTTTAATATGTCAAAAAAGTTAATCATTACTATAAATTTTTCAGTATTTTTTATTTTTATCGACGGTTTGTATAATTAATTTACAAGAATAACTGGATAAAACATCATTTTAATAAATAAATGAATTGTTCCAAGAAAATCAAGAACCGCTCAGTAACGTTATAAGAAATGCGCGATAAAATAAATAAATGACACTTCGAAAAAAAGCTTTTCCGAATGAAATTTCGTTTTGAAAAAGCTTTATAAAAAGTATAATCTGAGAAAATCTGGAAAAGATCTATCATTGTCAAAAATATTTTACGGCGTGTTTTAAAAAAATATCGTAGAAATGTTTTTCAAAGGTGACGGGTAAATATATTATAAAACGTCTCTCGTTAAAATGAAGGCTCAACTGTCTGCGGATAAAAGTAGATATGGCAACGGAAACGTAAGAGCTTTTAAATATAGTTGGAAGCGTCTAATCCATCGTCGTCGTGTTACGGCAAAAAGACAAAGAAACGTGAACGCGCTCTTTTTCGCGATCACCTTTCAACCCTCATCATTCTCCTCTTTTCTTCTTTTCGCGTGACGTCAATGCGATTAGTACGCAGGCGTTAGCGCGATGCACGAACCGATCTAATCGAGCCCTATACATCGTTTCTATTTCGTTCTCGTACCCTCTTAAAAGTTTCTTGATATGTTTAATATATATTCATATATCTATATTATATATATATAATATCTCCATTTTTCTTTTTAATTAATTTTTTCTTTGATGTGTATATATATATATATATTTACTTTCTTTTCATTTTTTTTCATATCTAAAATTCTGAAATTTCTCCTTCGCCCAAAGCTAATACGGTTCTAAAAATGCCGCTGGATTATAATAGTGGGTGATATGTATCTTAGCTGGAATCAAAATTCACAGTGATAGGATAATATAATCCGATTAGAAACTAACGCACGTTAATATGTCCGTTTTTTTTAAGGGTTGATTAGGTTGTAATCACAATGGCGATTGCTTAATCGTGACGTTATATATCGTCTTTTGTCCTCTACGTTCACATCGGTGCGGTTTACCGAGTTTAGCAACTACTCGTGTCATGCACTCCACGTCACGCTTGCAACATTTTACATCACAATGAATTGCATAATACACTCTCGTGTTTTATGTACGCACTTTTTGTTTGTAAAACTCGTTGCCTAGTATACAGCGACTCTTTAATTCTGTTTATGCAGCTATTTATTTTTCGAAGCTGACCTCGTAAATTTCCATTACGCGGGTCTTAATCATTATTAATATTAGCCAAGATATTTCTGCTCATGTGCAGGTTACAAATGGCGTTCATTAGGGCTGTAATAATCCAATTCTTTCGCCTTACGTTTGTTACAGTATTTTGAGATTAGTCGATAAATCATGCTAATCGAGAAGGATATATCTAAGTTTTAATAAAGGTGGATAAAATGTTTTTGACGTTGTATAATACGCAACGAGTTTTACAGGTAATATATGTTAACTTTTTAACATAATTTTTGACTGGTCAATCCATACTCATCTTTCTATCTTCGGATGTTAAACGTTTTTAATAATTACATTCACAGTTCATCTTACATCCTTCATTCCAGTCATTTCTGTTTCATTTTTGTCTCAGTACGTGTGTCTGTTGTTGATTAATCATTCGGAGTGAACAGCTGAGTCGAGTTCTAAAATTTTGTTATAACACTAATTTATTTTTTTTTTATTACTCATCGCATTTTCTGAATTTCTCATAAAAATAAATTATAATTTATGGATTGAGTTGACACTAAAGATTGTCAATTGACTTACTAACTTTCTACAAAAGCCTAAAAGTGCCAGCATAAGTGAAATAAGTGGTCATAGACTTTAAAGTGTTCTCACAAGGACTGCCAGTAGTATTTGATAAAACAGCTACCATTTTACCATCTAAAACAGTACACTGCATTTATCATACTTCGAAAAAGCACCACTAGTCAGCCAGCGTCTCAACAAAACCTTAAAATAACAAACCGATTATCCTGCAAAAATTCTAGAGCCCACTCGAGCCCTCACTCCGAAAGGAATCCCGCTGGGAAGGTATAGTGGGGCCGGTGAGTGTGCGGTTAGTAGGCATATTGGGTACAAAAACTCGGCGGGTTTCAAGAGAGGGGTGAGAGGATTCAGTTCTTTTTGAAAGAGCGCGCGCGATACGGCATCGATCGAATCTCAACGTTCTCTCCGCTGGGATGAGGGGGAGGAGAGAGTTAATCGAGGAAGCCAGTGTCGACGAGCTTCTCCAGGAAGAACTTGACGTCGCCCAGCTCCGAGTCTTTGATGCCAAGGGACTTGAGCAGGCCCAGGTCGCCGTTCTCCACTGCGACGAACACCGACCGCAGGTGCTCGAGGTCCGAGCGCATCAGGTGCAGCGCCGCCCCGAAGTCCTCGATCGTTTGCGACTCTTTGAAAAGAAAATTAGATTTAATGTTATTGTTGTTTGAGTTTTTTTTCTTGTATTATTGCCTTCTAATACTATTTTGCTTTTTTATTTTTAACGAGTCTGCTAAACGTCCGTCAGATTCAACCACTAATACCACCTCATTTTCCCTCTCGTACAATGCTTATCACACCAAAAGCTATGGGAAAAGTAATCAGAGAAATAGGCGATGGTATTACAGGAAGGTGTTATTGGTTTTAAATTAATATCTTTTGTTAAAACCATTATATTATTTCTTTAGCGAAATTGATTGTCAACTCTTGCTTGCAATACCAGATATGAGGTATAGTTAAGGGGGAATTTCGTGGTGAGGTTGAAACCTGACGTGCAAATAGCAAAAGCTTATTTTTAATTATTAAAACGTGAAAAATACTAACATTTCTCTGCTTATTTCTAATAATATTTATTGTCTACTGAAACTCGATACAAGTATACTACTTATATATTTTGAACAGTTTGCCAATTAAAAGTATTTCGAAAAATATGTTTTTTAAATAATTACTATTCTGATGAAATTATAGGTTTAACGAAATGTTATTTTCTTTCCGTTGTCTATAGGGCGAAGAATACGTGCTTTTCTACATTTATATAAGAAAGACACGCATATAGACCTCACATAATATGGATTTTTCTGACAAGATATGAAAGATGCAGTAGTTATCGTTTGTACCTCCGCATACGCAATATGCACACAATAAGGATAACAGGAATAAGGAGAACACGTTGAGTACGCCCTCAGCAGGCTATCATTGTCGGCGTATACCAGAATGTTCTTGTAAGAAGATAGATAGTATGAATTTCTTGTTGTACGCTGTACTTTGAATAAACGGCATTTGATAAAACAAGTAAAATAAATTTTAATATGAATTCTACTACCTTAATCCAAAGTTTCAATTAAGAATTATGATCCAAATGTTTGAATTAATAAAATTGTAAAATATGCTTACTGCGCTGTTCCATAATAATATTAATAAATGAACGGTATAATTTATTAAAAAGTCAGAGCTAAAGTAAATGCTTGGTAGACTCTTCTTTTATTTATGCGAAACTTATCACCGCACGTGTAGTATGACTCATTAAAATTAATGATATGATTATGTAGCTATAGCTATAATGGTTATCCATTGAAAAGCAATGCACCGAATTACTCAGTGAATTAAATTTAAATATAATTTATATATTTTCATAAATGAAGCATAAATTAATCATATTCTATGAATCAAAGTTCGCGTACCATTGTATATTTAGGTTTATATTAATTCAAGATTTCCTTTGCAAGAGTATTTTATTTCATTCTATGCGCAGCAAACAAACAATATAAATTCGTAATTAGATCGTAACAGTTAATTAGACAAGTGGTTTACATGAAAAGCAAAGAAGAGCTTCTTTCTGCGAAGCTAAACAAGAAACCTCTTTAAAAAAATCTGAAAAATTGCAATTAAAAGTTGAGCTCTCAAGCAAAGAGAATTCAACTCCAGCTATATAAAATCTCATTCCCGATAAAACTGAATAAACTTTCTCGGCGAGTCTCCTAAGAGCACCGCACTAAAAAGCCAAGATAAACACGAAAAAAAAACCGTAACGCCGAAATTCATTTACAGATCCGCGAAAATCCCAAAATTAGTCTCGAGTGTCCCGCGAAAACTACTTTCGGAGCGGTCTCGCCAAACAAGATCGACCAAAGGGTCGAAAGTCTTTGTGAGCACTGCAGCTGCAAGGGGCCAAAGTTCACGGCGGCGGCGGGGGCGGCGGCGCCTGAATTATGAAAATTCCAATTTGCCAAGGAGAAAAAGGCAGACGAGAGTGCGTACGTGCGCAGACTTACCCGATAGGGCGATGGCGACTTTGTTCACTCCGCCGAGGGGCGCGAGGGCGTCCCTGGCCTTGCTGCCGAAGAGCTTCTCCAGATAATTAGGTCCGTGACTTGCCAGGAGCGCTTGCAAGAAGCTCGCCGTTTCCTCCACAGGTGGTCTTTTAGCTGGGGAAAAAGAGAAGGTGCTGGGTTACTTGGACGTCTACGTGCGTGGCGAGCGCGACGGGCCTCGATTTAATTGCGCGCGTTTATGATTTGACGCGCTTTCGAGCTTTCTTTGGCTGTGATTTCGTTAAGGTTTGTTAGATGAGGAATTTATCGGGTTATTTTGTGTATTCTGTATTATACGGGACTAATGAGTTCTATTACGATGATCTACTATTCTTTTATCGGAGATTCATTGTTTTTTTCTTACAATATAATTCAAATTAATCAGATATAAAATCAATTTCTTTGATTATCACTAAATACCAAGAATATCTTTAAAACAATAGTAGAAAGGCTGTAAATACAGTCAAATTAACATATTTTTAAAGTCGAACAAAAATATACTCATTAAAATGAAAATTTTTCCAAGTGTATACCTCAAATGGTAACGGTAACCGCAATTTGGAAAGTTTAAAGAAAAGTATTCTTGAATTGTACATGAACGCGACAAACGAAGTATTTAAAGCTTAAAAATTATTATAACAATTAAATTATGTTATTATAATTAATAGGGCGCTGCTCTGGTACAATTGGCTTGTGAGGTTACGTCTTAAAATATACACTCGAAAAATTTTCAGTGAGTATATTCTTGAAATGGAAATAGATCAAGCTTTAATGCCTATTTATTTTTAAATTCTTTTTTTTGTCATATTTTTTATTGTTCACTCAAGTATTTCTTAATTCAGAGAAAACTATATTTTTAACTTTGGTATAATTACGCATTTATCGATTAAAATTTTAAATTATAAACAATGTTTAGTTACAAAAAATAGAAATAATTGGATTAACTATCTATTAACAAACTAGAAAAAAATGAATTTTCGTAGATATTTTTATACTATTTTTTGGTCTGCTGCTCAACATCTTAACGCTGGTTGTTAAAAAAACACGACCTATGCTTGCTCGCTCTATTGTATGAATGTATGTACGTCTAATGATCATTAAAGTGCAAATACACATTTCTTGTTTCTGAAACATAAAAATATTTCTTAGCAAAAATAAATTGAAGTACCTATTAAAACAAGCGATCTAAATTATTTGAAGTAAATAATGTTAAGCATTTCTGTATTAAATCACGTATTTAAAACATTACTAGTAAAAATTAAAACCGTTTTTAACTATAATATGATCATTTTTTTGACTTGAATGGACGATTTTTTAATGAAATAAATTTGTCATCCTAAATTTTGCAGTCAAAGAAAAAATATTTTTATTAATTTTTATACCAGAATTTTCAAGCTAGTTATAAATCTGTTTTTAGAATAACAGAGATAAAGTAATTAAGTTTTGTTTCATAGACGTGAAGATTTTTTAACATTTGACTAAAATTTGCTTTACGCAATGATGATTTAATTATTTTTATTTGATTGCATTATCGATTAAAATTGTAAATCGATGTGACATACGAAGACTAGCATCACTTTTTTTGTGTATAGACAAAAATTAACATTTTTAAGTTCTTCTGGATGAAAACTAACACTTTTAGCTTTTCATCCGCGAAGAGTATCACCTTTAGTCTTTCTTAGACGAAAACTAACACTTTTAATCTTTAGAAGAAGAAAACCAGCACTTTTAATCTTTATAGGACGAAAACTATCACTTGCAAATTGCGGAAATTACAAAAAATTTTTAAAAAACTTTTAAACTTTTGAAATACGTAGTTAACTAAAACCACGAAAAATCAAAAGTATAACTTTTCGTCTACAAGAACGCAAAAGTGTTACTTTTCGCCTAGAAGAAGACAAAAGTGTTAGATTTCGTTCAAAAGAAGTTGAAAGAGCTACTTTTCGTCCAGAAAAAGTCAAAAGTTATAGTTTTCGTAAGAAATTTTAAAGGTGCTCATTTTCATATGAAATTTTGAAAGTGCTGATTTTTGTATGGCACGTCGAAATTATAAATAATGTTTAGTTAAAAATATAGAAATAATTTAATTAACTATCTATGATTGCATTATCAAATTGTTATTATTACCATTACAATTTCACAATTAACTTCGATTTTAAAAAATTCATAAAAATCTAGAATTTTGATTAGTTAATAGAAAAATTGTAAATAAATATGTATATATTATAGTATATTGTATCTATTACATCTAATGTTATCAAATTTTAAATTTAATTTATTTACATTTTTACTAAAATAAATAAAATTTCAACTTTATTTTTATTTTAAATAAAATAAATGATAGTAAGAAAGTTGAAGTATAAAAAAAAATATTAATTTTATATTTTAAACAGGAAATCTTTTAATCTTATTAATATAATTTTTAAATTAATAATATTAAATTATTAATTTTTTACGCTCTATATAAAACGATAATTTCCGCAAACAAAGGTGCTATTTTTTTATTATTTCAGCTTCTGGTGGAAACCATGAAGCTGAGTAAGCTTAAAGTGTAAGTTACTGAAGGCTGTAAAGTCGGCAAGATTTTCAGTCCCTGGAAATAAACTCTGCGCATTTTTTTCTCGCTTATAAAATCTTTATGCTGGAAATTTTTTTGTACTTTCAAATAAAAAGCATTTTAATTTGACATTAGAATAATAATTATTTTGAATATACACTTTAATTTTATAATACCTTTAGCTATATTTTTTTTTAAATAAAAAATAGTTTTTAACTAAATATTCTTTTTTAATTAAATATTAAAAATTGAAACTAGATAAGGGAATATGTATTAATTCATGAAAGAAATTTATAAGAAATAATATTGGATACAAGAGCACGTGGCTAAAGGATAACTGTTGGCAAAAATAGCACACTCACTCTTCTCATATTTTTTTTCTTTACAGTTGCTACTTTACATTTAAATCTAAATAGGCACGATCAGCATTTTAAAAATTACGTAGTATCAAATAGTTGTAGCTCGATAGAAAGTATCACTATTTTTTTAAATTTGTATGAATACTGTTCTGAAATCACGTACGAAATATTTTTCCTGTACACAGCAGTTTTATATTGGGCCACGTAGGTCAGGTAGACAAGACCTAAATATGTGTGTAGTATACGAGAGTGATTCGGCTGTGAGAACAGGAGATAAAGAAAAAAAGAGAAAAGCTAAATTGGCCATTTTTACTCGTGTCCGCGCTTGTATCCGACTGAACTCCAAAATTTTATAACTCCACGGGAAAAATGAAATTTCAATAGAATTGAAAAATTCTTTTGACTTCAATTACAAGAAAATTTTATAAACCTTTTTTACATGAAATTACCAAAAAAAATTTAACGTAAAACATACCAACAATAATTAATTTGATACACAAAAAAGTAAAGAAAAACGAAAGCATAAAAAATTGCCTTTTAGTACACACATCAAGATTAACACAAGGATGCTACACATAAATGCGAATACCACAAGTGAAATGAAGTATTATATAATCTATTTGGCCTAAATAGCAACGAGGAATAATGCTTCGACGGTTTATTCAAGAGGGCGCGCATAAAACCCCTCGCGCGCGCTTCCGACGTTGACGAGCGCCTGGCCCCATACCTCGTCGCATGTATACAACGTCGGGCACTAAAATCTCCCGACGCATAATTTATGAGCGCCTGCGCTTCATTCTCGAGCCGCAATTTTTTGGACATTGAGCTAAACTTGCGTATGAAAGTGCCCTTTTGGTGAGATTGAAGGTGAACAAAATTGGCTTGAAGTTGGGAGTACAGAGAAACCGATGCAGTGATAATAAAGCTTTAGAATTGGCGAGTTATAAGTTGCAGGATTGTAAAGAATAGACGATTGAGTTGTTTTAGATTTTTTAGTTTATAAGAAACAAATTCTTCTAATGGTTTTTCATAGGTCTTATCTTCAAGGTTTAAGGTAAACCGGGCGAAGACGCCAGCTTGGGGAAGACGCCACTTGGCTATATTTTCTATGCTTACATAGAAACGGCAATGGGAGTTCGATT
>UELX01004385.1:0-18127 GCA_900480035.1 Eupelmus urozonus
AACATATCTATCTCCAATAATTCCACCACCACAAATATTATCCCAATCATTTTCGATCGAAACTTGATACCTGTATTTACCTAACTGAGTTTCATGACCTCCTACTATACTTTCTGCGTCTAGCCCTTTAACTATGGGGTAAGGTAGAATTATTTTAAAAATGATATCACTAATTTGTACTGAGAAAATTCGTTTTATTTAAATTATGCCGTATTTTTATTTTTCGCAGAAATTTTGTTACGTAACTTGAAAAATAGTTTTTATAATTATAGATTTTAATCATTATAATTTATCGATAGTAAAGAATTAGTAAAGAATCCAAATTAATATTTATTTTGTATGTCCTCATACATTTAAAAAAAATTATATTATGGTAAAACATATATTTATTTAAAATTTCCAAAGCTATTTTTTAATTTGTTTATTATATTTGTTTACTTAACGAATTTTCCGTGAGAAACAAAAATGTGCATGTAACGCTCAATAAATATACTATACTTAAAATTATTAAATAATATCATAACTTACCATTTCTGAATAAAAAAGTTGAACATCCAAAAACTAGCAATAAGAAGTAACTCGGATTCATTTTTTTTTTTTTTTTTTTCTTAATTTGTTAAGTTCATGAATTAACTACTTAAAATTGAACGTAATGTTTCTTATACTCTGAAAACTTATGTACAAAAAATTTATTTCTTGATAGACGTCTATATCGATAAACGTTGTTAGCTAATGAATAAATATTGAAATTCCACATTCATTTAAAAAAAGATTAAGGTTTATGTACTTACTTGATAATCTTATCTCTTGTAATGTAAAATTCGACGAAGTGTACAAGGGATATAGAAATGGAATTAGAAATGTTATAACGTAATTTAAGACGTCCATATTTTTTATTTAAATAAAATAGTGGGTCGAGTCGTAATTAATAAAAAATTTATTGTCATATTTAAGTTTCACGAAGATTCCAGATTTCAAAATTTTATAAGGAAAAACAAAAATTTTATTTATCTATAAAGTACTTTATTCCAACATTTTGCTTTTTTAGATTTAAGAATAAATTATTCGATATAAAAAATTAAATTCAATGAACATTTGAATTTATTTGTCAAAAAAAGTATAATTAAGTAAATAAAATTAAAACTAAGTATCGAACTTATTTTCATATTAATAGTGTAAATTTAATTGCCTAATTTAAACGGTTATATTTTGCATCAAATTATTATATTATAATCTTAAAAAAGTAAATGAAATTGAAACAGTGCACGTGACGGTACCTAATTGCGTTTTGAGATACGACATAATTTTAATGCTTTAATCCGTCGAATCATTAATAATATTTAACTAAACATATTATTCAGTGTTCCTTGATTCGTCAGAGATAATTTTTTACCAACATAAAACGATTTCGATTTTATGATTGTGATTACTGAGTTTCAGTTATTACTTTGGGTAATACAATATTGTTAGGTGTTTTTTAAGAACTGCATTTATTCCTTAGAATCTTATATTTTTAAAATTAGATTTACTTTACAGTCTTTTAAACTTAGATAGCTCAGGCAACACTTTTACATGATTAAATCAAACTGAATTTATAGTTCGTGTGATGTAGATTTGAAAATAAGTAGACAAAACTTCAATATTCGCGAACTATCCAATTTTATTTTCTCTGCCTTAATATGTGTCAGTAGATGATAAGATGTAAATCCACACCGAGTCTCCAGTTTATTTTTTAAGGGCCTTGAAAAGGGACGTTTATTAACACGTCTGAAACGTCGGCAGAAAAAATAAAATTGGATAGTTCGCGGAAATCGAAGTTTTGTCTACTTATTTTCAACACTTTTACATATTTTTAAGTTTTTTAGTCTAGAAAAATAAATAAATATATATTAAATTAAGAATTAATTTTAAATTTCTTCAAAACCACTTTGGGATAGTAAATTAAACATTACGCGCGTTGTCTTCCAAATAGCTACGCGCATGTCTGGAGTTTTTGTATCATTAAGAGCATTTTCAATAAATTTATTAAAAGATGAAACTCTAGTGTAAATAGCTGGATAAGTCTTTTCTTCGCAAGCTTCTGTACCAGCGGATAATATTCCTATGATGACCTTATCCTGATAAACCAATGGACTGCCACTATCGCCCTGCAAAAGAAATTTAAACTTACATAAATTTAATGTCATTGTATGTATAAATTTCAATAAAAAATTTATCTTTTACTAACATGCGACTATTAATAATAATTGCTACTAATTACGATCCACGATTTTTTTTTTTTTTTTTGACGTGATAATTATATTTTTCAAAATAGTGACGAATTCTTATAGATTTATTACGTATAGATTTATCCTTACAGATATTCCTTATAGATTTATCACTTACTGTGCATGTTCCTTCCAGTTTATGTAGATCACGTTGTACCACTTTAGCACAAATATGGCTCTCTATTATTGGATTCGAAATGTTGCTTTGGCATTCATCTCTTGGTATAACGTAAGCTTCAGCGAATGACAGATTTCCAGCTGGACCCGTAGTTGAATGCATATTATTTGTTTTTGGATCTATAGTGATATTAATCCATTTTGATCCATAGCCAGCCACAACAACTTTCTCATAATCGAACAAAGAGTAAGGTTTCTTGGGTAATTGTAATTTACCAATTTTTGGATTTTTATTAATTTCTAAACGACTTTTCAACTAAAATAAAAGTAAAAAGAAGGTTTTTAAAATAATATTTTTAATTTTTCTAATTTTACTCACTATTTCGATAAAAATTTGATTTACCTTAAGAACAGCGATGTCACCAGCATCATTATATTTGCTGGGATCGGAATTTGAACTTCTGTATTCTTTGGGTATATATATTTTCTCTACTTGAATTTTTGTACTGCTGAGAGATTTTAAATTGACAATTCCTGCAACTACTATAAGACGATATATTATAAATGTATCATCATCTGTTATAACACAATGAGCAGCTGTAAGTATGTGCATTTCTCCAATAATCGCACCGCCGCATTTATGGCCTTTATAAGTTTGAAGAGAAATTTGATATTTAAATTGACCATCTTCCGCATTATTTCCTCCTATTAAAGCTTGTACTAAAAAACAAAAATAGTTATTAATATAAATAATAAGAGTATATGAAAATATTTTTAATTAAATTAAGTTAAAACCAATTTATCATTTTATAGTTATCATTAATAGTGATCGATAATTAAAATAGACAGTTCAATAGATATGTATATAAAATGAATAAAAGAATTTTGATAGTTATTAATTTTTTTTGTATTAATAAAAGTCTATTTTATAAATAATATATCGCACAATTTGAAAATATGTAACTACCCTGGTAAAAAATTGACCACCAGTTGTCCAGAATATTATAAATTTTCTGTTTAGTGGGCAGATTTTGTTAAAATATGATGTCCAAAAACCCTGTGTACTGGTGAAGTATTCTGAGCAGAGTCTATCCAAATTCTATTAGAAGTAAAATAAGATTGATTTGAGGTTAGGTCTTGATATGTAGCTGAGGGAGAGAGAAGGAGAGATAAAGAGAGAATCATACACGCGCATTTGCCTATTGGGACTGTTCCAGCTATCGTTTTCTACGCAGACCATACACGCAGAGTATATTACGCATAAAATAATATATTTAAAGCTTATTTTCATCGATATTATTCCAAGTCATTAAAAAAAGATTATTTTCAAAATAAACTTCCGTAATTAGATTAAATGAATATAAAATAAAATATACTAAATTATTTTAAAGTTTGCACATTTAAGGTTATAGTCGATTGATGATATTAATCGTTCAGCATATTCTGGGCACACTATGGTGAACTCAGATTATGCTAAAAACTCTGGGCTCGATAGGTCTGAAATTATGGTCAATTTTCTACCAGGGATATCATATTAATCATTTAAATTTATAAATAAATTATTTATTTTATTCATTTTTATCTATATTTATTATCAAAAATTATATTCTTACCATCTCTAATTAAAATACCAATCAAGAAAACAATTATGTATAAAAAAATACATATCCGTATATCCATGTACTTCATTGTAATAAATTATAAATATAACTAGTAGTGCAACTATTAGAACAGAATAGAATATTAATAACTTGTACTTCTTATAAAATGTCTAATTTATAGCTTTATAAGTTGCACTTTAATTCTTTTTCATTTAAACAAATCGTCTCTTTATTGTTCAACGAATTTTTTAAAAAGCATATAGTTAGAAAATAAATAATAGATAACAAAAATGACTACACGAACTGGGAATATTTATGAATATTTTATTGTTAAAGTGCAAATAGAGAATACCTTTTTACTACTACATAATAAAATAGATTAAAGCTTTTACAAACATAACTATTGATAAAATTTCAATAGATATATTTAAATTTAATCTTTTTCCAACGATTGACTGTAATACATAAGATTCAAATAATGTATCGATAGTACGAATCATAATGTTTAATTTTCACCTTTTTTCATCAGCTCTTACTTTTTTATTCAAATATGTAAAATGATCCGTGAGCAATAGATTCTTTTAGTTTATATAAGTAATTTTATTGAAACTAATAAAACAATAGCTTATATGGTTGAATTTCCACATAGAGAGCAAAAATTATCATATTATTCAAATATTACGTCATTAATCTTTTCACTTATTTTATCTTAAATATTATATTATTTTTCAAAGATACATAAAAAAAAAATAGGGATATCGCTTTCTGAATGGATTTGTATCTATCATCATGTTGTAATACAGTATTTTGTCTAAATCACTGTTACGCTAAAAATTTTTACTCCGAATATAAAAACTTATTATTTTCTGTTTTGTCTCTGATTGATAATTAAGTTTAATAAAATACATTACATTGTACTTTGTAATTCAATAACGTTTTAAGAGTGATTTTAAAAGAATTTTCTGCTTATGATTTATCAGATATATAGTACTCACTTCACTTAGAGGTGTTTAAGTTCAGGTTCACTTAAAAATTATTAGATATTGTAACTTGCTAATCGTATATATTTATACATATATTTTATAAATAGTATCACAAATTCTTGTACACAAAAGACATTTTTTATTGGTTCAAAAAAAAAAAAACTAATGACTCAAGAATTTATTAAAATATCGTTGGAATTATAATATAAAAATAATTAATAAATAATTTTAGTTTATACAACTAAGAAAATTTCATTTTGTTTATCCGGCATGCTCGATGTTTGAATTTTTGTCTACAGGTAATATGAGCGGATATTACGAACACGAACGTCTTTACCAGGATGTCCACTCATAACACTTTTGATGAAAGGTACAAAGGGTGAAACTCTGGTATAGGCTGCTGCTTGTTCCGTTTCCTCGCATCCAATGGGGCTAACACTTACAACTCCAATGACTGTGTTGTCATAGACTAAAGGACCGCCACTGTCACCCTATCAAATAAATAATAATTGGGTGTTAAAGTATGAGGTCCTATAAATGATTTTTACTTTGGTTTTCCATAAAATGTAGCTGTATGAACTTAAAATTTATTGTGAAACTTACGGAGCAAATTCCTTCTGGCCTTCCATTGATGTAACGTTGACGCACTTGACCGCAGATCTGGAGAATGGTGATCCTATCAGGATAATTTTTGCGCCGACATTCATTGGTACTGAGAATATTGACATCGGCGAATTTCAGTTGACGATTTGACGAGCCACCAAGTTCTTTTTTCTCACCAGTTATTCTGTCACGACCAACCCTGATTTGATTCCATCCAAAACCAGATATGACGGCTTTTACTCCTGCGTAGCTGACGTTACCAGTAGGTAGTTGTATTGAGCTTAGTTCGCTATTTCTTTTGAGACCCAGACCTTGCTTTAACTACAAATAATACATATTAATAATATTTTCTATTTTTTTTTTTACGTAAATTTTCAAAAAATATTCTTACCTTTAATACTGCTATGTCAAAGAGAGAGCCATTTGTTCTGTATCTACGTGGCACATAAACTGACTCAACATCAACGCTGACAGGTTTGCCATTTCTGGTGGCCAAATTCGAAGTTCCAGCAACAACTTTATATCTATAACGGGAAAATGAACCGTCTTCTTCAGTGACACAGTGAGCAGCAGTCAGTACAAAATGTTCAGCAATGATGCTACCACCGCAGATACTCTGTCCGTAAACTTGCAGAGATATCTGATACTTAAACTGGCCTTCTTCTGCATCATCTCCTCCTATAATAGCTTCGGATTCAAGGGCCACAACTGCAAACAAAATTAACAGTAATTAAATAAAAATGAGAATTGATAATAATTTATATTACTCCAAGATAGCTAAAAAAATTATCATGCATATAAAGTATACATCTCCATGAATTAAAAAAAAAAAATATTTAAGTTTTGACAGTTTTAAAAATCTTATCATAGCTATATTATAATTTAGAGCTTACCATTGCCAATAAAAAGACAAAAAAATAAGGAAAAAAGATACAAAAGATTTCGAGAGCCGTTCATTTTTGAACTTAGATGGAAGAAAAATCAACAAACTAATGAATGTTCAAAAAAATCACTTCATTATATATATTTTCACCTAATCAAACAGTCGTTACGTCAAGTAATGTCAAATAATATACGTATCTTGTACAGCTAATAAAACAAGCGTATGAAAAATATCTATCAGCTTCTTTATTTACTTGACAAGTAAATGCAATATTTTACACAAAAAATGTTGAATGAAGAAATATAATTAAGATTGGGAAACTCAAGTTTTATAAAAAGTAGTTGTTTTAATACCAAATAAGTGAATTGCACACTTGTTTCAATTAAAAAACACAAAAATGACGATATCATTGAGTCATATTTGTCATCCGATTTTTATATAATACAATTTTTATGCGTATTTGTATAATGGCTCAAGAAAGATGCGGTAATAGGGAAGTCCGAGACTAGGAAGCGTGCTGTTTATAACAGCTTCAAGCCAAATAAATAGATATGAATCTACATAAAGGGATTAAAAGATCACTTTGAAATTATTTCGAGTAGTATAATATATAATTCTATTATACAATTATAACTTTTCCCAATAGTATTCACAGATATACCTAAAATTAAATTAAATTAAATTTTACAAAAATAAATAAATAAATAAATAATAATTAAAATAATAATATCAATAAAATGTTTGCCATTCTTGAATAGCCTTAGAATGCTAATTTAAGTAATTAAGACCGTCAGGAAGTTAATTTTCTATTCACTTCTAGATGAAGATCTTAAAAGAAATAAATATTATAAAACTTATTAAAAATTTAACTATTTAAAATAGCTGGAGGCCAAGAAATAGCTAGTTTCTACCTATTTCCTCTACTCTGCAAGGTATTAACTAGCTATAAAACGGAATTAATTTCCACTATGGTGCATAATACTGTAGTTATGTCAAATGTTATATATATCTCGATATAATATTGGATTGGGAAAAGAATAATTTCGACTTTTCCTAGTAGATGGCTTTACAGTCGCGTGTCTATAGAAATACACTAATTCAAGGGGGTACAATAACTTTGAAATCTAAAAATGAAAACATTTATTATAATTATTATTTGACTTAATTGCAAAAAAAAATTAAAATAGTCTCTAAAAGTAGATGGAAATACCTTAATTTTAAATTGATACATATAAATTATTCTTCACATATACTCCCTCTAATCTATCAGTGAATGTGTGTATCGATAATTCCTTGTCCGTAAGGTTTAAGGTGATCCAATGGATAAAATTTAGCTTTCGAAGCTTCAGTAGACATATCTTTCTCCGATGAAAGAGCAGATTTCTGAAATTCAAAAAATTTTTAATTTTTCAAGGTGAAATATCAGTTTTTTAAATAAATATTCATAATTTTACCTTATTTTTTGGCTTTTGCTAAACGTACGTAAGATATAGTTACTAAAGCACCGCTAGATGGTGTTTCATATTAATAACTCAATAACCCATAACACACTTCCGGTGTTTCAGGTTACTAAAGTAAGTGTGTTATAAGTGCGGGAGGGTAGGGTTCTTTCTTACGGATTTTTAGCAGAGGGGTTATTTTTTGGCCATTATATCACTTCCAGTCAGTCAATTTTAGAACCCTTCGTATATCGGAGAAAGGTGCCCATATTAAAGCTAAATAAATTTAGAAAACTAAATTTCATCCATCGGGTCAGCTAAATGAGGCTATGCTACAGTGAGTTTCGAAAGTAGTAGTCCACAAAAGATAAGATATTAAATATATAGGTCATTTAATTACTTAGTCACATTATTACGCTTTGAAAATAGAGATTTCAAAAGCTCATTTTTTTCATGTGCTTTTTTACTTCCGAAAAGTGACAAATAAATTTACTTATACACTTAAATATAAACGTGAGAATTGATTTACTCGCTTATGTAATAAAAATTTCAATTTTAAAGATAAACTTCACCCTGATCAGCCAATCGTTAAAAATTTAAAGTAATTAAGAACATTTAGATAGACTAATACATTAAAATATATATTACAAGAAAATGAAAAAAATTTTTCTCAAGTCTGCTTTGAGTTAACCAAGCATTAATCCGTACAGTGCAATACGTCGCCCAATACAGCACCATAAACGTATTGAACACAGGAGCTTTGAAGCTCCTACATCCTGCATCTAAATTAAGTAATTATTTAATTATATTATATTATTTATTAATTATTAATTTAAGTTCAAGCAAAGCGTTTAAATACACTACCAAATAGTAGTTTAGGCGAGGAAACATCACTACGAGTCTTGTGCGTAGCACCTTGGTATGTTAACAATTCAGTCTAATGGCTATGTATCCACGAAACGTTGGCATATTAAATAATAATGATCGAAGTCCGAAAATCTTCAAAATTCAAGCAGCCCGTTGCACAACATGACTCCTAAAATGCGACGCTTATGGAATAAGTCAAATAAAACGAAAAATACTGAACATTGTACAAAAGTATCAATCAGCGATGCGGTCATTAGTATTCACTGGTATTTTTTTGTCATCTCATTAACTCCATATTATGACTAAGTTTAAAAGTGGAAAATTTGAATGTCATTGCATAAAACCAAAAAAATTTTGTGAGAACATTGAATTATTACCAGTCGAAATTAGAAAGTAAAAATTTTCTTTAAAACATTGTGATCTTCTTTTTTCGTATTAGATCGTTTTAATGTGCAATAGAATTAAAGGTATACTTATGAGTACAATGTTATTTTTAATAATTTGATTATTTTATATTAGAAAAATCATTAATTTTTATACTGTTATTTCTAAAGAACAAACATATTATTGTATAACTATTCTAATTGTTTTAATAAAAAATTTTATCAAAAAAATAAATATTATAAGAATTATATTATTTATAATATTGATTTTTATTATTTTAATAGTCAAAAGAATTAAGATAAATAAATGAACAATCATTAATATGTATGTACAATTGCAATTTGAAGTTCTAAGATTTGTGCAGATACATAATGAGAATTCTAAACATTGAATCCCGCCCGATTATAAGTAAATATTGGAACGAGAAATTTCTAATGTCATTTAAATAAAATTTATGAAATTCATTGCACAAAAAATAAAATAAGTTACATAAAAAACTTAATACCCGTTTTCTTCGGTTTAGTTCTGTAAAATCAGTCAAACTGTTAATAAATTTAAACAATATTTATATTTATCATAAAATATCTAGATTATATTTTAAAAAAACTATTACTATTTCAATGAGGAATCAAATATATAAAATAAATAAAAGTAATAGCAATTAAAATATTTTAAATAAAAAATAAATTTATTGTCATAGTTATCGATTAAGATGAAAAATGTTAACTACAGATTTGTTTCTCTATTTCTTGCCGAAGTTATTGAATGGCCATGAAGGATAGTCGGGCAAGAAGGTCCACTGTGGTAGCTTTTGAGTCGGACGTGGTCGAGTGGCGGCACCGACTGTGTGGACACGTGCATCAGCTGTAGGTTTGCCGCTCATGATGCTGCGGATGTACTTAGCATAGGTCGAAACACGCGTGTATACCGCTGGTCTCACATGCTCCTCGCAGCCTGGTGGACTTGTGCTCACAATACCGATGATGGTATCGCCATAAACCAGAGGGCCACCACTGTCACCCTGTAGTCACAAATAGATTTGGTCATAAAATGGCATTTGCAGTTAGTTCATTAAGGTCGTACTAGTCAATTTTATAGTTTATTATTTTTACAATTTAAAAATATTATCCGAAAAAGACTTCTAGATTAATATATATTCATTTAAAGTTTTCTCGATTTGGAGCTTTTTTCATATTATTTCTTAAGTGTAGAAATGAGATTTCTTTGTTGATTTTTGCGAAAAAAGTTAATATATTGGTATTTTAAGACTTTTAATGTAAATGCAAAAATGCATATTGAAATTTAACAAAAATTATAAACCTCGAACAAGGTTATCGTCGATGAAGCATAAATTTCACGACCGCCATAGCGATAAGTCGTCGTTAATGATATTTCGCCCTTAGGTGCTACTGGCATTAAACTCAAATAAAATTTGAAATTTGAAATTTTTTTTGTGAAATTTTAGATACATCGTAATATAAAAAAAATTTTGTAAATTATGCTATATTTAAAAATTCACAAAAATATTTTTTCGTATAAAAATAATTTTGCTCAAATCTTTATTCCGTTATCATTATTTCTAAATGTTTCGAACAGCTTGTATAAATTTGAGTACTACCCCAAAACATAGATTTCGCCGAAATCGAAACAGGAAAAACTATTCCTTAGATTAACATTAATTTCACTTAAATTATCATTTGATAAAGTACGAAACAAAGTTGATAGTATTACCATGCAAATAATATAATCTAATTGATAATCATGACATTCAATACGTATTAAAAAATTCTGGTTCAAGCAATGAATAAATTTCTAATTTGTGGGTGTGGCGAATTGCATTGACATATCTTAAATTACTATTCATTTAGGGATTTTGTATAATTTTACTCAAATAAAAAAAAATATTCATATATATTCATATATGTATATATATATATATGTGTGTGCGAGCGTGCGTGTGTGTGCGTGTGTGCGCATATAAAAATTAATAAAATGTAAACTTACGGAGCAGATGCCTTCATGTTTACTTCCACGCTGAACCACGTGACCGCAGATTTGAGAAGAAACAACGTTCTGTGGGTAGCTCAATTGTCTGCATTTCTGGTTGTCAATGATTTTGACTTGAGCGTATTTTAATTTGTTATCGGTATCACCTCCAAGTTCTACTTTTTGTCCAGTCAATGGATTGGTCTGGGTTTTGATGCTTTGCCATCCGTATCCAGAAATTGTAGCAACCTTTCCACTATAGGTGTTCTGACTCGTTGGTAAGTTTATTTTGTCTAAGTAAGAGTTTTTATTGATACCCAAACTTCCCTTAAGCTGCAAAAGATAAGTATTTATAGACCGTTACATTTTTTAAAATAAGTATATTAAAATCTTACTTAAATATATAATTTACTTTGCCATAATTAAATACAATAAACAGAAGCGTTTCTCACCTTAAGTACAGCGATGTCATTGTGAGTTTCAGGGGGATTGTATCCTCTGTGAACATAGATTTTCTCAACGGCAACTTCGACGGGTTTACCTTCCTGAGTGTTCAGATCAACGGTTCCGGCAACAACTTTGAATGGGTAGTTACGGAACGGAGCACCATCAGCTTCGTTATCAATAACGCAATGAGCAGCGGTCAATACGTAGTTGTCGGCGATGATAGCACCACCGCAAAGGCTGTAACCAAGGACCTGTAGCGAGACCTGGTACTTGAATTGAGCGTCATCAGCGTATTCTCCGCCAATTATGCCTTCAGATTCGAGGGCTGATACTAAAACAAAAGTAGAGAGTCATTAACTAGAATGAAAAATGAAGATTTTGCATGCAAAATTCCATTAGATTCGTCAGATAGAATAACAAAACATAATCTATACGTATTTTTTATAGACGTATTTTTAAATAGCCATATTTTCGTTAATAAACATTAAATTGATTAAAAAATATGTAAGTGTCGATTATTTTTTAATATTCTATTTGACAAACCTAATAAAATTTGATTTTATTTTTCAAAAATTTGCTAAAATAAATACAAATTAATTGAAATAATTTAAAACTAATATAGAATGTTTTCTTTTTTAATTAGAAAATATAATTACAACATACCATTATTAACAAAAACACACGAGAGTACGCCAAATAGGCAAAGAATCGCGTTGAAGCGATTCATTATATTAATTAGATACTTTTCTTCAAAAGTACTAACTAAAAATGATGAAGCAAAAACGGATGACGCGATTTTATATGCATTGGCGCAACTAATGTCATTACATTCGGGTGATATCATGCGTGAAACTGTGTCGGATTTTTATGTATTATTCACGAAAATTGATAATGTATTTTATTTACTTAAATCATCACATTAATAATACGAATGGCAAAATATCAATCATTTATGGTTGATTTGGTTTGTCATTTTTTAGATCATTGAGGTTTTACTCACATTCATTAAAAGTTGATTTTGACGAATACCTTGAACAAAATTTAATTCATAAATAAAAGAATGTTTTCTACCTCTTTTATTTGCAATGTACGAAAACATCTCAGTTTTCAATGAAATAGGTGGAATGAACAAATCATGTTAATTGATGATTTACCTTAGAAAACATTAAATCTAACAAACCACTAGCTTCTATTCAAACAAGCTTTTTTGTTATAAAAATCTTTTCCTACAATTGTCAAAACAATTAATAAGTTAATCTCAGAATGTAATTCAAAGAAATATGCAAAAACTGTTCAATCGCAAATATAATGTATTATATATATAATTTATTGTAAAATGTAATATTTTTAATTAGCGGTAACAAATATAATTACATAAAAAAAAATAAAAAAATTTAAATGTTATTCAATGTCTTTAAATTATGTAAATTTTTAATTTAATTTATAAAAAGAAAGAAAAAAATAGCATGTTTAAGGGGTAGTTTATATGTATAAAACTACACTTAAACAAACTATTTTATTTTCTTTTTATATATTATATTCTTTTTTACCACTAATGGCCTCGCTTTTTCACCAAAAATAGAGTATATAGCGAGTACTCTTTCACCTCTGTGGGGGAGTTCCTAACCAACATAACTTCGTAACTGTAACCGTGTAACCTGTAACCTATACTAACTAATAAGTATTTCCCTGAGAATCATCTGACTGGAGGAGTCGGTAATCTAAATTTACTCGGAAAAAAATGTGCACAAGTATCGGTAGTTTATTGGGAAGAGCATCCATCACAAAATGTTAGGTCCTGGGTTCAATTCCCATCCGAGTATTATTCGATTTTTTAATTATAAGAAAGGTGGAAACGCGCTATCGTGTGGTCCGCTATCCCGGATCCCTCCGCGCCGACAGCGAGTGCTCTAACCATTTTGAGCTACTCCCACTGGTGCCCACTGCATTCCGTATTGTCTTACTCGTTACTTCTTCACCCGTAACACTTTCAAAGCCGCGGAAACGACGACCTCGTCGTTTATATGTTTTAAGACCCATATTTCATTAAAATCTTCCTTATCGACGGTTAACTACTAATTATGTGTCACTCGGTTCCTCGCTACGACTGCTTTCACGGGACGTAACACGCGCATCCTACAATTCGTCTTATTTTTGCGTCTAAGCGGCTTATTTATGCGGATGAAAGAAATGTTTGAAAGAAATAAAGACTTCAATTATTAAATCAAGATCGTAATATAGGCAACTTTACTAACATACAGTCCACTTGTAGGCGACATGGTAAGATCCCACTTCTGACACCAATTTTTCACGGATTTATTATTCAGATTTTAATTATAAAAAAGGTGAAAACACGCTATCGTGTGGATTCAAACTCGGGCCCCTCCGCGCCGAAAGCCAGTGCTCTAACCACTGTGAGCTACTCCGACCGATGCCCACTGCATTTCGTATTTTCCACATATCGTGCGGCTATGCATTTCTCCTGAGTCGTCACTTTTTCACCCGTGATAATATTGTTCTCGTAATTCTGCCTAGCCAAAGCTAGGATGGACAGAAAACAACGACTTGGGCATAGAAAACCTTCATCGAGAACAGTAGTCGACAGAAGAGTTAAACTTAAATATTTTTATAAAAAATATTCAAGTTATTCTTGCTACCTAAGAACATCGTTGAAAAGCCCTTGATTGTGCTCCCGAGCGATCATCCATCTAAGTATTAGTTTTGACGAACGCTACTGAATTTGAATGACCACTTGACCGTGCAATTAAGGATCCCTTCACTGGTATCTCTTTATATATTAAATTCTATTGATATTGAATAGTATATATTGAAATGACACAATATATATATATATCTTAGTATATTTATTATACTTATTAGTTGAGTAACTTTTCTTTACGGTTTTTTTACAATTATTTATTAGCTAACAAATCAGTGGTTTTAATGAAGATTTTACTGAACTATAATATGAACGTTTAAAATTGAAAGAATGTTCAAATAGTTCAGTTTTCTCATTACTAACTGTATATTAATGAAAAAAATATAGTTTAATAATACTATTCATTTCATATAACTGCATGTAATAAGTAACATAATATTATCTGAAAAAAGGCATAAAATAATATTTTTAAAAGTGGAATCTCCATAAATCAGAAGACTAAATTTTTTTCTGTTGTTTAAGTCGCTACTTTTTTTAAAATTTATTTGAAGTCTCTTTTCAGCTATTTTAGGATAAAAGCCACTCCCTATAAATCGGGTAGTATTATTATTAGGTATATATTATATGTGAACAATCTGGATAAACTTGTTTTGCGGTCTACATAATCAATTAAAATAAATTTTATAGTTTAAGAAGCCATCATTATGTAAAATGTATTTTTTAAAATTAAAAAGATTTGTACTATGACTTATTAACATTTAATGCAATTATAATCTTGTCTTTTTCATGTATGAATTATTTTTGTTTAACCTTACTTTGAAAAAATGAAATAAAAAGAGTAAGACCGAAAAATAGTATGTGCACCGCGCCCTTGGTAAATAATACTACTATTTTCACTCACGACAAATATTGGAGATAATTTTTACGTTCAAACTATTTAAATAACTAAAAAATGTTAATTAATGAATTATAAATATATTAATCTAAACTCGTTATTAATAAGCCATTATTTCATAATCTATTACTATTTTTTATATGAAAATTAAATCTATAAAAACCATTTTCAGTTTTCATCTCTTTTGGTAACATAAATAACTTTATTTGGTTACAAAATCTAAGATTTTATATGCAAAATCATTGAATTGTGTTTTGAATTCTCTAATTTTATGAGTTTGTTTTGTCCCCTAAGAATCTAGTAAAAAATACGTTGTTCTACGTGCTAAAATTCTACAAATATCATGAAATCATCGAAATCGTCAAGGGGCATCTGGTATAAATTTTAATTACTTTTGTTACGTGTAGATATAATTCAGGAATACTTTAAAAAAAATTTTACAAATTAATTCAAAAAATTAAAACCACAGTTTGTATGACAAACACGAAGTACCAACGGGGGTTTAAAAAACACCTTTCAAATTCATCCGACAATACATATGTAGTTTTAATGAAATTAATTCATACGGGTATGAATGTTATGTATATTAGTAAAATATTACATCAGAAATTACGTCGAATATTGTCTTTTATCTTTGATGTATTGATTAGAGCATGTAGTGTTAATACCAAATCCTTATAATTTTTCACGATATTAGTCATGAATATTTTGTAAATATGTATGAATGAATCAATCGGTAGTGCAAGTCGATTTATTTGATTTCCACCTTCGTTCGTCACCGCTTATCAACTTCACATTAAGATTTTTTTTATAAAATATGATTGATGATATGTAATTTAACGTGTTTCAGCTAAAGAAATAGGAAAGAACAAAATCGATGTTTTAATCGGGATTTGAATCACTCAATAATCTCTAGCATACCAAGTAACTGCCTTTTCTTTAGACCATACGGAAGTGTGTCATTTTACCACATATGGCCAACGATCTCTCTTTTTTTTCAATAAATTCAATATATAGATAGGACATATATTCCAATTTTTATAATGTCTGACCTCTCTTGCGTTTCCAAATTTTTATTGAAATTATTAAGTTTTTAATTAATTAAGTTTATAATGAATATAATGGATTCATTCGCTTCATAATATTAGCGTTCAGCTCATAAAATCATACTATCAACGGCAATCACATTAAAAATCTAGAAAATGTTTCATACGCCTGTATTGTGGCATATCGGAGTCCAGCAGGGACCTACGGTCATCATAGTAAAGTAAAGTAAAGTAAACTAGAAAATGTTTCAAACCATACAGTAAAAAAATTTATTCTGAAAATGAAGCGGTTTTGAATTTCTAGGTTTTTGTTGAAATTATTAGTTGAACGACTTTGTTAAATCTATAATAGTAATAACTAGGGCGCTCAGCTTATAGATTAATTATTTAAGTATAAAGAAAATAAGTACAAATGTTATATGGCTAGAACATAAGCTTAAAACTCATTTTTAAAAATTTAATAAAAGAGTTATTTATTAGTTATTTTAGATATCACAAAGGAAAAAAATTGTTCTTTGAAAAGTTTTCATTTTTTATAAAGTTCTGACATTTTTTACATTATTCTTTTTTTAATTTTGTTGCATTTTTTATTTGAATAAAACATTTGTTAAACATTTGGAGATTTTTACCAAATGCCTCTATCTACTTATGTTGTAATCTATTTTATAAAATATCTATGGCCAAGCTTTATTGCTAAAACAATGAAGCATTGGCTCTTTTAAATTTAGTCGCATTAATTTTGTTAATTGCTAACATATGTATTCCATTATAAACCAATATTACAGAATTGATGGCTTTCATTAGGATTGCCAATTCAATTTGTTTTCAAGGAAATAACTTAGCTTCACCTCATAATATAAATGAACTAAATCTAATGATATATAATTTTGTAAGCTTTTACTATTTTTTAATGATGTTATGATATATTTTTTACAAAAAGGCATGTTTTTAGCAACAAGTATGATGAAGATCGCAGAAAACACCCTTTTTTATTGAAAAAATTAAACATTATAACTCTTTCGAAAAGTAATATAAATATATAATACTAAATATTATGTATAATGTATAAATATTATGTATAATATTAAAGATTTTATAATATACTCTTCTACATTTTTAAGAAATTATTAATGCTACTTGAAAGATCTTGCTTTCAATATATATTTACGCTCAGCGCGCTGACCTTCCCACATATGAAATCATAAAAATAAGGACAAAATTTGCTAAACTGACTGACTGAATGAAGTTGAGTGATTCATAGACATAAAATACAATGTTCATGTATCTTACGCTATATATTGTTAGTAAATATACTAATAAAGGTTTAAAAAATGGCTATAACGTTTATTCATTTATTCTATGTAATATGTTGGGACTTATCGATATTATAATCAGACCTTTACATACGAGTCATATATGTCCCGAACAGCACAGCAGACCCGAATTTCACGAGTCATATATGACTCGTATCGCCCTGGACGTGTTAGAATAACGGCCAGTTCCAGAGCTAAAGCGGATCTTCGATAAATTATATAACGTAAAAATGTCGAAAAATAACGTAAAACGTAACGTTAAATGTTAATTTGCGACATACGTACTTTTACAATTACGAAAGTCATGAATAGGAAGGTTGTTAAATCCTCCGAAACGTTGACAAGTAGAGTTGTAAAATAAATACCACCATGGTTCGCAAAGATCAAAAAGAGGAAAAGTTTTTTCTCCTTATCTCCAAATAACGTAAAATCCTCTGAAATAGCGGATATATTTTGAAATCAACAATTCTTATTGATGGTGGCGGCGGAACATTTTTATAATATTGAGATATGTGTATGTACTTTTTCTACAACAGAACTTAGATCAGGGCGGTGAAATTCCATTGGCCGACACTGTATATAATATGAATAATTTTATCTAATTACTTTGTACTTATATAACTTCATAGGTCTATTT
>UELX01004386.1:0-18123 GCA_900480035.1 Eupelmus urozonus
ACGTTTTTAGCGCCCGCCGGTCTGAAAATGAGCACTTTTGGCTCTCATTTTAGGTAGTAAAAAGCGCGAAAATCGTGCCTGTGTGACAAAAAGTATTTTTTTTATTTCTTCAGTCTGTAGCGACAGTGCTAAAAAGTGTTGTGTAATATTTACTAACACATTTTTACATGTAATAATATTATATGTATTAAAATGATTACTCTAAATATATAGAATTTCACACAAATATAGATGCATAATTATATATATTATATTTTATGAAATAAGAATAAGTATTCCAGCCCTAAATGTTATAGGAAAGATTTATGTATATAGATTTTGAACAAATTTAATATTTTTCAATCAAATTAATGATTTAATATTATATATTAAATCATTAATTTGATTGAAAAATATAAAAATAAATCTAATAAGTTTTACGTGAAAACATCATTAAAAATTAAATTTATATTATGTTTTCTACAAATGTAATTATTTGTAAAAAATACGAATAGTCAGATATAGAGCGATCTATAAAAGTAATAAATCAGGCGAAGCATGTAAACGATTTTATCGAAAAAATGCCAGCATCTACGTGAAAAATGCAGAGATGTCCGAGAGGCATAAGATACGAAGAAAAAGAATATTCTCGTAGTAAATGAGGGTGATTTGCTGAAGGAGAGATTCACCAATTGGGACGTTTCAATTTTAAAGACGCGTGCACATATATATGCGTGTATATCCACTTTGCGTCAGCATCAACTTGTTCGATTCGCTCTCTTCCTCTGACTAATAATTTTATTAATTAGAGTACAGTAACTAATATTTAACAAATCAGAGAATTAAAAGGGTACTGCTGCATATCATTGTAATAATCTATAAAGTTATATCATTGTAAATTTTATCTGAAAGAACATACACAAAAATTTTAGTAAAATGTATAATTTTATTGTTTTTAAAACAATACACGTAAATTAACAAAGTCAAACAAAACAAAAATTTTGAAGTTACTTTTGAATTCTACTGCATTTAATTAATTATTTTTTTAGAAATATAGTTGCAATAGATTTCTTGTGCTATAAGAATGATTTAAGGGGGTGGGGTTCAAAATTTCAAATGTTCATTCTATAATGGCTATAAATTTAGAAGTTTAAACATTCGAATTTTGAAATACTTTTTCGAAAACGATTTATGAGAAAGTCACATTATTTGAACAAATAAAATTAGAAGTTCTATAAAATTTACGATTTTTTATCGGATACTCGTAGACGTTTTTTTATGTATTTTCGTATACTATAATATTGTTGTATAGTAAAGATAAAAATTCTATTCATTATTATTCTAATTGATTACTCTACAAAATAAACATTCTAAAACTATTTATTTGCAATATTGATTTTTGTTATTTATGCCATCGAAAACATGGATTTTCGAATATTATTTAAACGAACAATGTTAATATGCACATTTATAATATGAACTTTGAAATTTATAATATATATAAAATGAACATTTCTAACCCCACCGATTTAAGGATTAAGACTTGTCTACGATAAATTCTAGTTGATAATTATAACTTTTGGAATAAAGTCAGTGTACTGTGAGGGGGTTGATTTCCATTTTGTAAGTTTTAAATTTTATCAGAGTTATGAAATAATACATAGTAACTTCATTATTAACTATAATTTATAAATTATATTCATAAAGTGTAATTAAATTAAAATTTGTTCCTTTTCGGATTCGAGAATTTACTTAAACTAAAAAGAAAAAAAAAACTGCAAAGTTGTAAAAGAATATGTTGGTTTCGTTAAGATCGACAGATCGACAATTAAATTTTAAAAAATTCAAAAAGATTTCCCCTTAATCACAGCGTTACCTAAGAAAACCACATAGTTAGGTACGTGCAACAAATCACGTAAAAAGAGCAAGCCACGAATTAGCAATAAAACAGTCCGCGATCATTATTAAAAAAGAAAGTCGCAAGATACATGGGAGCCCGAGTAAAAGTAAAAGTCCAGTTCTACGAAAAGAAAAATGGACCATGAGACGGCGAGTTTTCCCCCTAAGGGATAAAACCCGTGGAAGGTCGGCCGAAACGGTATACGCCGCAGCAGCGTTGCAGGGATTTTTCCTCCTTCCCTCTCTCTCTCTCTCTGCAGCTGACTCTCCCGCTCTCTTAGTGCAACCCACACTTAGTCCTCGAACGGGATAATTCCGGATGATACGTGCATTCGAGCACGTTGCACACAAAGTGCAGGTATATACATTCTATACGCACACGTAGGCAATTGCTATTGTATATAGAGAGCATTACGCTTGGTTACGAGATTTTTGCTTTCCTCGGCGGATCGCGGCGGCCGGTCGTTTGAATGAGCCCGCTGATTGTCAAAAGTGCACTAACGATAATTCGCGCGCTCGCACACAGACATATATGAGACGCGCCGCAGGCAGATCGCGCCAATCGGCCCGACGCGATGGAAAAAAAGCTAAATAGCGCGCGACTGCCGGAGGAGGCTGTATAATAACGTAAAAAGAAAAGAGGGATGAGAGAGAGAGAGCGAGAACAAGCGCAGAGAAGAAGCAGCAGCAGCAGCAGCAGCAGGAGGAGATAAAAACGTTATTTATTTATACTCGGGAGCGAGGGAGAACGATCGCCAATGACGATCGTGACAATCGGCAGAGAGAAGCCAATTCCACGAAAGCCGGCTCTCGATCACTTGTGAGGATCGTGCTTTAATCATAATGCGGAATGACCGCGCGATCAATTTTGAAATTTCACGCATCGCTCTCGTATCGCTCTCCTTTATTTTTATCTTTTTCATTGCTGCTAGCCTTTCTCCTCCTCCGCCTCAATCGTCACCCTTTTTTTCCCCTTTCATCCGCCTCTCAATGGAATAATGAATTCGACATGTTGAACAAGCCCCGCGCGCGCGCGTTCTATATATAAGAGAGAGAGCCAGCGCGAGTTATACTTTTTTTCGCTTCACTTCACGCGCTCTCGCGACACACCACGTGCTCCTATTACTGTCAGCCCTCGATTATTGCTTTTGCATGCGCGAGCAGAGGCTCCGCTGCTGCTGCTCTCCTCGCTCTTCTTTCTCTCCTCTTCATTGGAGCTCCAAACTTTTATCTAATTTCGTTATTCAACTTGTGATGACACACCAGTTATTTCAATGGCAAATCATTCGATTATCAATTGTATTTTTATCTCGGTTTTATAATAATTCACGCAATACTTTACTCGATTCAAGATCATTGATTTTAAAAAAGCTCATTAAACCAACTCTTACTTTGTTCATCCGGTTTTCATACCCTGGTAAGCTTTTACGGGTTGTAAAACATTAACTTTTCACAACTAGCAAACTGGCAAATATATATTTACTCACGCTCTCTTTGTACCTCTGACGTCTTTTTCTAGGTATCAGATATTAGGGCGAGAATATTGTGTATCGTTCAATCAATCTCACGTGTCACTTATGTATTTTATCGTGTCAAATATTTCTCTGACGGTCCCAATTTCTGATGATTAGGTCCTGATTCCTGATTTCCTTCTCGAATTCTTCTACAGCTTATCTCGAACTTGGAATTTCGACAAGCTGTCTTGAGATTTGAGAAATAATGCCAACTATATCTTAAAATTTGTTTCAAGTATATAAAATATTTCCTGTAACAGAAACATCAGCTGATCCGGAATATTACTCTTAAAGGCTTAATAGATCAGAAGTTGAGTCCGTGACGGCATTAAAATAATTCAATAACAAGGACTTTTACTGTTGCAGTTATGTCGATTATCCTTATGAAATTTTACTATTACTTATTTTCAAAATTTTAAAATTGAAGTATTATACTTGTTGAGAAATGTACATATTCGAACAATCAATAGAAAAAAATATTAGACACGAATTAAAAAGTCTGTTAGCATGTTACTTCTGAATTTTTTTGCAAAATCAGTTTTTGTAAATTATTCGCAAATTTTTATTAAAAATTTTTTTTTATTAAAATTTTTTGCTGATTATTTACTGAGAAGACTAAAATGTGCGTTCGTGACTAGTTGCATGTCTCTGCAGATCCGACGTGATGCCAGTCACGAGGTGAAACTTCACATTTTCATGCTCCTATATACCTATAACAACCACATCTCGTGTATTGCCCCACAAGATGTAATATTTCTTCAAATTAAGAGCAGTCATAAAGATTATGTTGTAATATATTGTGAATAAACCCACATAGTATTAAAATTGACTTTTTTTATTTGTTTATTTATTTAAATTTAAACAAGCGAATAAGCTGTGCAAATAATTAAATAAAAGATATAAAATAATCAAAATAGTACATCATTTTAATAAATTGTAATCTAAAAATTATTAAGGTCCTAAATTATTGAACAGACAGTACAAAGTATACTGGGTAAAAAGAGTCTTCTATACACGTTTCAACCTGTTCATGCTAGAAAAGAAGGCATGATCCTCGAGCAAATATTTGTAGCACCGCAAACTATAATTCATTCGCCTCCAACGAAAACCTTCGAAATTTCTGAACACTATTTTAAATGAATGTGATATTAGTAATGCTATCTAATATTTATATTTGGTAAATTATAAGTCGATGCAATGCAAGACTATTTATAATTATTAATATATAAATTATTACATTTTCATATGTTTATACTTATTATTATAATGAAATAACAAAATATAGATTTTCCGTGCTAATACTATGGATTTTTGAAAATGTGTTACATATTAGATTCACGATTGGGTATACGTAAGAAATTAATTTTGAATCAAAACATGATACATTAAACGTAAGACAAAATGGATAATTAGAATATTATATATATCAAGAGTGAAAAACGTATATCAAATATTTGTCAAACAAAATTTTCTAATCGAGGTGGAGTTTTCCAGTCGAAAAAGAGCAAGCGCAAATCGAAGACAAATGCTGCAATTTCACGAGGACGTGAAGGTCCTCACGTCTACACGGTTTAATATTCGTTCAAATTTAAACTCATCAAATGTTTATATTTGTAGTGCTATTTTTCCTGGTTAAAATACTATTATTTACATTCAATTTTACACAAGAACTACATACATTTTCTGTTTTCTTAAATAAAATTTATACAAAATTTGTATGGCATATATAATGCTTTTTGTAATGTGTGTATTCATTTTTACAGTTTCTCAATTAAATAAGCGGGTGTAAAGTCATGACAAACATGCACCAGTGAGATCATCAAAAAATACGTATTAGTCAGAAAATTGATCAGTTCACATAAAATTGCCCATACACATTTGACTTGGAGTTACCCATACATACATTACAAAGAATTGATTATTACAATTTATAGTTAGCTTGAAATTGACCATATATTGATCACATGAGTGAAATTTGCATCTGTTTGCAATAATTCTTTATATAATAATCAAAATTTTTAGAAAAAAATTATTCTGAGTATACAAAATATATTTTAAATTTCTTTTATTAAACAATTACGTTTTATAAATTTCGATTTGAATTTTCTGTGTTCAAATACGTAAAGAAAGCCTTCTTTCATTCTTAAGCATGTTGGTGCACACAGGAAGGTATCCGACTCCTAGACTGATGTACTAAAACTGATGTAGATACTTTTCTGGTTTACAAATTATAATTTTTTTTTAAACTCGGAAAATTTAAAAAATTTCTAGACAGTTAAAGTAATATTAAATTATTGATATACTTAATATTGATTTAATCGATTCAATCTTTTTGACTTCTACTTTTGAATCCATTTTTTGTAAAAATTTGTTTTCAAAAAATATAATATAAACATTTTATTATATGAAGTTTCTAGGATAAATAGAAAACTATTACTCAGTAATCAGGAAATGAAGGGCAGCCTAATATTAAAAGGTTTTATTTTTTTGAGATCTAAAACTTTTATATTTAAAATTTTATTTAAAAATAATTATTATTTAAAACGTTTTACAAAAATTAATTTTTTACAAATTTTAATTACCATATACAAAGATTAAAATATGATTCATTTGATCAATTTTAAAATGCAAAATATTTGCGCTATTGCTTTTAATTATAATTACACTGACATTGGGTTGAACGAACCAGAATGAGTTCAAGAAGCGACGCCTTTTTGAAAAGATATAGATCTACATCTGACAAAAAGTCTTTGAAAAGATTTGATTTGCAATAAAAAGTTAAAAAAAAAACACATTTTTTTCTATAAAAATGAAAAATTTAGATTATTGTACTTTTCGCAATGATGAAATCAAAGGTCAGTCTCTCACCGACCAGAATAACGGAAGCAACAATTCACTCTCAACCAAGCCCAAAAGATGAATGACACCGTCTAACCCAAGATTGCGTAATCCAAACCAACGACAAAAGCAGGCCGAGAAAAAAAAAATTCGTGGTATTCAAAACTGCGGGAAACGCGTGCCGGCGCTAATGAAAGGAAGAGCGGTGTTTCCCTTTGCCCGCTGGAAGCATCCATAATCTCCAGTCGGTCGGGGCCGAGAAAAAGGAAACTGCAGCCACAGGTAATCGTTAGCTCATAAAGCGCAAAGTATCTCAACGGCGGTGGTGGCTGCCACTTCCAAGTAGGAAAAAGCCCGTCGGCTCAACAGAGCATTGTAAATCAAGGCGCAGAGGGGCTGCCTCGTTCTTGCTACCTCCATTATTTCACGGAACCGTCGAATATATGTCCGCTCTATGAGCGAGAGATAAGATCGTATACGCGAGCGCGCGCGCCGATTTCCTCGAAGGAGGCCCCCGGCTCTCTCTGATCGGTTTACACTTTGGCGCTCTCAGCTATTTCAAACTCGCGGCATTAACCGCTTATTGAAATTAGCACGGCCGCCCACGTAGCGCGCGCGCGGTCCCGATGCTTCTCGAAATCGAGCGCGAGCTATCGTTTTTCCAAAAACTGAGAACCCCGGGCTTTTAACGAAGGACTACATTCCTGACGCTCTGACCGCGCTGTCAATGAGCTGTATATAGGATGCTGCGATTAGACATTTTACCTCTAGCGCTGCAGATCTGCACGTGCAGATAAAGCAAACGCGTGAGCCTAGATATAATTACGCGCTCTCGAATGATCCATGTATATAATAAAGATGCGCTCGTTCGAACTGACCGCTCGTCTACATATATATATATACATCGCCGTCATCAAATTTCTTTGTAGCACACTGTAATACAGATTCGGCGAAGTCCGTTTTCTGCCGTCCCCGAGGCTCGCACGCGCGCGGCCTCTTCTATTCGCTGGCTCGCAACGAGCCGCGAGCTCTGCTCTCTGCCCCTACCCCGGCGGCATTTCTTAACAATCGGTAACGATCGAATTTCGCTTAGATTACACTCATCACGCTATATATTCTATATATACATGTTCACCTTCTTTTTTTTTCAACTCGCTTTTAATTTTTGACTTCCCCCACCTTCTTCTTCTGTTTCCTTACCACCTGTTATGTTACTCTTTTCCTGTACACGCTTTTTTTTTTCTTTTCTTCGTTCTGCGTTGTTGGAATATCATGACTGGCAGAATCGAATAGCCGTCTTCCAAATCATATCCTCGCTCTCTGTCTATATACATGACTCGTTCCTTAATTGCGCTTTAGAAATTGCGCATCGGTTTTAGGTCTCTGTGCGATGAACTCAAATATTTATCACCTCACCTCTTATATTTAGATTTTGTCTACCGGCCTGCGCGTTTTACGCGTCCATTCATTCAAAGTGCCTAGAAATTTTAACGCGCAATAATCTTTTAATGTGTAATCACCTGGGAATAAATTCTCTTCTCGCTATGAATATAAATTTTAATAAAATCAAACGATATATATATGTACATTGTCTCTTTACACTATGTTGGAGAACTTGCATAGATTATCTGGATTATTTCGAAAAATAGGTTTGATAACAGATATTCTGCTTTATCTGAATATAGTCTGACTAATATTTAAGTAGTACATTTTAGCGTGAAGAGAATTCAAATTAAAAAAAAATATCTCATTTAAATTGATTTCATAATTTTCGTAATACATGTTTAATTTTCATTGTCAAGACATATAAAGTAAATGAACAGCACATTTGGAGTGAAGACAATAGAAAATAAAAGAATGCGTCATTTAAATATAGCGCGAGCAATGCTCATAGTGCTTGTTTAATTTCAATGGAAAGACGTAATATGAAAGAAAAAAGTGCCATTAAAGCTAAATTCTTTCATCTAAAAATAACCGCGCAAAAATTATTAATGGATCAAATATTGAATATGAATATAATTCTGTGGATTCCTAAGATAACTGTTTAAGTCTAATAAAATAATAAATTAATTTTAATGAACGTGTTATCCAAGTCCGTTTTTTGAAAATCTAGTTGACACAGTTTTTGGAGGACTTGTGATCTTTTTACATAAAATTTGTACATACTTAACGGAAAGTTATTATTTAATAAAGATATCTCTCTGACTCTAACAGCAAGTTCATCAATAAGGTCCCAAGTCCAAATTCACAGTTTTAAGAAAAAAAACTGTTTTTAGATAAATAACTTTGTGTATAAGTTCGGTTATAATATCATTGATATACCAACATTAAATAATAAAATAATTTGTTGATTTCCTTTACTTTAAAAAACAGTATTTATTTATTTATTTATTTACATGAAATGAACAATAAAAACGGGGGGTTAAGTCCAGTGCATGATCCAGTTCCTTAGCTTTTACATTAGTATAACTCGCGTACGTTTTATTAGTTTTCAACATAATAAAAAACTATCGATTGGCTAATTAAATGAGTTAAATGAGGGGTAAAAAAATTTATTTTAGAAAATATGAATAGAAATTATAAACATATCAAGGAATTACAAAAAATATTGTTTATTAATTAAAAAATGTTTATTAATATACGTGGCTACTCCGGCTCACATTAAATATAAACCGGCAATCAACGGATCTTATAAGAGTATCGTTTAAAATTGAAGAGGGTAGTAAATGTTCCGCGCAGAGCTCAAGTAATTTGGCAGCGTAGTTTTTACCCAGAATTTAATTTGTACAAATTGTTGAATTTCCGGCCGAAACTAGATCTAAATTGAAGCATAGTCGCGCAAAATTGGCCCTAAATTGAAGATAAAAAAGAAAGGCCAAACCCATGAGAATCAACTTTTGAAAGCAACAACAGGCCAACCCTCTTGTAACTCTATCCTTTGGCAAAAAAGTGAAGCAAAGAGCGTAACCTGAAGCTATAAACGAAAGGGTTGAAGCAAAAAGGGCAAAGACAGGTAGGTATCAGAGAGAGAGAGAGAGCGGCGCTTTGAAATGGAGTCTTGGGAGATCGGTCCCGCACTCGCTCGCTGCAGCGGAGTAAGCTTATAGACTGGTATATGGGGGGAAAAAGGTGTCGATGCGGCGGTCTCTCTTCTATAGGGATAGCTCGTCTAGAGAGAAATCGGCCTACCGCAGGCTGCATACGTGCCGATAGCAGTGTCGTTCAATGGAGAGAAAGGAGCTAATAATTGTCGTTCGATTTGATAGGCCGGCGGCCGAGCTCTCGAGAGCGTGCAGCCGGAGCAATGATCGTTTCTTGAGATCGTTCTCTCTCTCTCTCTCTCTCTGTCGGTCGTCGAGATTGCCGGCAATGATCGTGACGTAAGACGCGTGTCTCGCCGTTCCGAGAAGGAAAGATCAAAGCCAGTGCAGTCCGTCTCTCCCCTGCAGCTGCTCTCTTATATACCTTCGGGGTCCATCTATATATAGGCGGACAATTTAAGTAGGCATATAAGCCAGATTAATAGCCGGCCGGTCTAGAAAACTACATAGGTAGAGAGAGAGACGGCGCGAGAAGCATGTCTCGGGCTCGCGGCAGAAACGAGTAGGAGACGTGGGAGGCAGCCTGAGAGAAAGAAAAAGTGCTCGATGCTTCCTGGGGAAGCTTCCGGCCCCCGCTCGCTGGGCTAACGAGCTCGCGTTAAATTTAACGCGGGATAAAGAATACCGAAGAGCCGCGAGCGAGAGAGAGAGCAGTCAAGAGGGGAGAGAATTACTAGGAGCAACAGGAGCAAAAACAGCCCCGCTCTCTCTCTCTCTCTCTCTCTCTGGCTCTCTGTGTGCCGGCACGGGCACGGCGACAACGACCGACAAGTACTTCTCGCCTGGGCAGAGCCCAACACGAGCAGCGAGACAAGCCGGCCGAGTTGCAGCAGAGCGGCAAGAAGAAGAAGAAGAAGACGAAGAAGAAGAAGAAGACGAGAAGAAGAAGAAGAAGAAGAAGAAGAAGAGGGAGTGTAGGAAAGAGAGGAGGAAAAGGAAGAAAAGGAAGTTTCGCCTTGAAAAGAGAGGCTGGAGGGGGGCTAACCGGCGAAGGAAGGATTTGCGAGCGAGAGAGAGAGAGAGAGCTTGGGCTGGAGCTCTCGAAACTTTGTCGAAATCGCTCTTTCTCTGCTCTCCGAGTCTGCTGGTTTTCCGAGAAAGCGAGCTGAATTTGGATCGGCAGGGAAGAAGCAGCAGCAGCGGCAGCAGGCAGCAGCGACACGTGTTATCGCTGAAGATCGTGCAGCACTTCTGGCCGGCCGCCCGCGTGCTAAGCGCGCGCGCGACGAGCTCTCTTTGCCTGCCGGAGGAGGGAGACTTGTCTCTTGTCTCTCTCTCTCTCTCGACTCTCCCCCTCCGATCTTGGTGGCACACTGCTACTATGCTCTCTCTTCTTTGCTTGTGTGTCTGTGTGTCCCTCTCTCATCCGGAGAGAGAGAGAGAGAGAGGGAGGGAGAGAGCCGGCTCGCGCGGGTAGAGGGAGGGAGAGAGAGAGAGAGAGAGAGAGCAGAGGAGCTATACACATGCGTGTCTATATAGTGTGTATAGGTATAGGAGGCTCGGTCGCGCGCGCGAGGCGGCACGCAGAGAGCAGAGAGCGGGCTTGCGGGCGCGCGCGCGCGCGCGCGCAGCAAGAATTGAATTAGTGTTGCTGGGGAAACCGAACTGCCCCCACTCTCGATTCTCGAAGGCCAATCGGAAGGAAACGAGCGAAGACGGATTGTTGCATTTGAACGTATAAATGTGCCGCCGGCAAGACAGAGCTCACCAGTGCTTCGCGCTCTACCGCCTCCTTCGAAGGACTGACAAAATAAAACGTCAGATACGGACGCGCACCAGCCCGATTCCAAAATCGACACTCGCACTTCGCTTCTCTCGCCGCATTCACCACTTGGCTCTCAGCTTCTACTGCTACATTTCATCAGTCACGCTGCTGCTGCTGCTGCTGCTGCTCTCGGCTTCTGCTGCTGCTGCTGCTGCAACCAAGACCGACACCGGACCACAGCCGGAATAGCCAACTTGAGTGCAGTGCTTCGATTTTACAGACCCCCCACGTACACTTACCCCCCGCTCCTGCATCGACAACAGCAACACGCGGTGAGTGATAGCATACACATCCCCTTTCTTACTCTAAGCTTTTATCATATCCGATCCATCTTTTCTCTTTCACTCTCTTCCTTTCTGCACCAAGCCATCTCTCGCGTTCTCTCCTCGTCGCAGCCGCCGCTGCTCTCACAAGGGAGCTCGGCGGGTTCTGCGCGCTCGTTTTTTCTCTCCTAAATCACTAGCGCTCTGCTCTCTCTCTCTCTCTCACTCTACCGCAGAGACGTGCACACACGTGCAGTGCCGCCGGCTGCAGAGAGAGAGAGAACGAGAGATCAGAAAAGCACCTTCCCCGCTTTTGCTCTGCCCTCCGCCTCCCCCTCCCTGCTCTCTCTCTCTCTCTCTCGACGATCACGAGCCTCCTCGGATACTATATACTCGCCTTGCGCGCATGCATCGTGCCTCCGATCGCAGTCTCCGAGAAAGAGCATCGCGCGCTCGCTCACTCTCTCTCTATATACTGATCTCTCTCGTATACTAGTGCCGCAGCCGCTCTCTGCTTTTTTGCTGATGCAACAAGCGCGCGCGCCTAGCCGGCTGCTGCTGCTTTCCTCCGATTTTTTTCGACGAGCCCGCCCGGCGCGCAAGCGGCACTCGCGCGCGCGCGCAACGACTAGCCAGTCAGTCGGCAGCACTTGATTATGAAGGATCTCTACCGCCGCGGCATCAGCTCGATTTCGCCAGCGCTCCTTCACCAGCCAGCAGCGTCCAACGACAGACACTCATCCGCTGCTGCCACTCGCCGGTCCTCCGCTTCCTCGAATCGTGAGTTATTTCGCCCTCCCCCCACCGGACTCTCTGACTTTGTTGACCTTACCGGTCTCCTGCGCGCGCCCTGCATAGAAACACACGCGTGCTCACGTCATCGCGCGCGCTCGCTCGCGGATAGCGCCCGGCCGCCCTGCCGGTTTCTCCCTTTTTCTTCATTTTTTTCCTCTCTGCCTCTCTCTCTCTCTCTCTCTTTCTGTTTCTCCTCGTCTTTCGTCGCGCCTTGGCCTCTGGTTTTGTGTAAAGCTCCATATGGGCCCGGTTTCATTGCAGATGCAACGATTTAGCGGCTCGTACGCAGCGGCGCTACTGCTGACATTGGCGGCCGCATCCGTCCACGGGTTCAGCTTCAGCCGGACCCTCCACGACGTCGAGCAGGACGTCGCCGAGGATGCCAGCCTCTACTCCCAGGAGATGCGCGTCAACGCGCCCGAGCTCAGTGTGCCCAGTAGCTCGCAGGTACCATTTACTTGTCTATTTCTTGCACCACTTACTACTCTCATTTATTTAGAATAATTGACGTTAATAAAACGATTCTTTACAGAGAAATCAGCTCGAAAAGTATGTGAGCATCAAGTCAAGCCCGAGCAGCTATGTCAACGTTGTTAGGGGGTGAGTTTATAAAAAAATTCGAATCTAATGGCATTAGCGGATTAAAGGTAAATGAGCATTTGTATAACGATTTAACAATTTGCAGACAGAGGGTAGAGCTGAAATGCGAGGTGGACGGGAGCCCGCCACCCCAGATTTACTGGATCAAGGGGGAAAATCCCGGCCGGCAGGTGAGTGTCACCGCGCAAGCGGCGCGATGTGCGCGGCAAGTGCCGCGTTGTAGTCAGACAATGATGCAAGCTTTCGGCCGGTTTGAGTAATGTGCATTGGAATTTCCAGGTGGAGCAGCTTGAGCGTGAGAGCATCGCCGACGTATCCTACACGGCGATCGCGCGCGAAGTCTCCAAGCTGATAATCGACTGCGTGCAGCCCCAGCACCAGAGCGTCATCCACTGCGTCGGCGTGTCAGGCGACAAGACGGTCATATCTCAGCCGACTGTACTTAACGTTCAAGGTAATTCGCATTCATCAGAGCGCAAGAGCAGCAGTAGCACGTACGATGATGTACAAAAAGTAAACGATCCCTCGAGAGCGCGCAAAGCAGATTGAGGTTTCGTATACATAATAGAAGGCGTCATGTGCTCTCTGCGCCCGAGAGCTGAATGGAGCTGCTCTCGCCGGTCGCGCATATACTGATTGTAGCCAATTGTGTGTTGATTAGGTGGTAACGGTAGTTTGGCTGCCGGCGGCGACGGCTGTCAGAACAGCAGCCCGAGCGCGCCAGTGATCACGCGACACCGGCCCCTGTACTTTTCCGAGATGGAATCGACGGTGGAGCTGCCGTGCGAGGCTAGCGGAAGCCCCCGGCCCCACGTGCGCTGGGTCGACGGCGAGGACAAACCACTGACGGATCCCCGCTTCACGGTCCAGCCGAGCGGCAATCTCGTCATATCCAGCATCCGTTGGCAGGACATGGACGGCTACAAATGCCTGGCCAAGTCGCCCCAGGGCGAGGCCGAGGCAGTCACCTTCCTCTACCCCGCCGCCAAAGTACGCAACTTTTCTATATTTAAGGCTATCTTCCATCTGCTCACACTCTTCAAACGCTTATTCCGTAAAGCGATAAGGCTTTGACCTTAGCTTTTATCATCACATACAATTATACATTATTACATTATCACCTTTTTTTTTATAGATTCGCTATGCTCAAACGATAACGACACTCATTCACTCTCTTAATATCAGCTCTCATCTCTCTAATTACACTCAGTCATGATTACTCACGCACACACTCACTCGCACACTCGCACACATACCCACACTCTCTCTTTACAACTTCTCTTTTACGCTCTTTCTCTTGTCATATTGTGATCGCCTCATTGCATAATATCCGTCACATACAATTTATTCATCGTCACCATATCATCGTGTCAGCTCGACAGTTCAGTCTCACCTAAAGATTGATTCAAACTCAATCGCGCGTTCACGATTTTTCACATATCTCGCCTTGCATTGTAATGGTAAAAGCCAATAAAAAAAAGCATCAAAAATCATTATAAATTAAAAAATAAATTTCAAAAAAACGAGTGAGAAAGAACGAAGAATGTTTGTACGATTGCAGTCGGAGTCGGAAAAGAGGAAGGCCAATGCTCTTTAAGAGGATGAGGATGAGGATGAGGAGAGAGGGAGGGGGAGACACAGGCGAGTCGCGCGCGCGCAACGAGTGCCAAGAGAGATGCGAGCGCTTGCGGGAGGGAGAAGGAGAGCGAAAGAGAGAGAGAGAGAGAGAGTGAGAAAGAGAGAGAGAAAGAGGGGGAAGAGAGAGAGAGAGAAAAAGCAAGAACACGCGCGAAAGAGAGATGCGAGTAAGAGCACGAGTATAGCGAGAGCGCGAGCGCGAACGCGACCTGCTCCGAAAACGCCACCGCCAAGCCAGACACACGAGAGAGAGAGAAAGAGAGAGAGACACGCACACACGAGGCCCGAGACACTCACACGAGGATTTTATTAATTTGTGTATCAAAGATTTCTTATGAGAAAAGCTAAGGAACGATTATGAGAAAAGCTAAGGAACGATTATGAGAAAAAGAAAATGATTGTCATGTTTTTTTAAAACAACAACAACAACAACGAAAAGAAAGAAAGAAAGAGCTCTATTCGACGAATCATCTAGTCACTAAGTTAATTGCCCGATCTTAGACACGAGTTCGGCAAGCAAGCTGCACCCGGTAACTTAATTTTTTGCTCAACAAGCAAATACTTAATGTACATTCCGCTTAAGTAATATATTACATTATTATTATTATTATATTATATCATATTATTATTATATTATTATTAATATTATCATTAATATTATAACTCAAAACGTATGCATGTATGCATTGTGAGAGGGAGGGCAAAGCGGACTAGTGACCGAAAATCCTCTCTTGCCTATATACATGTGTATATGACAAGTATTTAGTTAAAAGGTATTTTCTCAGGATATTATTGTGCGCGATACATTCAATGCTCGGCTGCTACATTGTTTGCTATTTAATGAATTATGTGTAATTGAGGAGATCCAGCGTAGCCAAGAGAGAGCGAGAGAGAGAGAAAGGGAGAGAAAGAGAAAGGGAAAAAAAAAAAAAAAAAAAAAATAAAAAAAAATAAGGATTGAAAGATTTTCACACTTTCGAGTCTGAAAAATAGACGGAGAGAGAATGAGAAGGCGCGCACGAAGAGTGAAAGAATGAATTGAGCGAAAGATATATAGACGAACATTAAAAGTGAAAACGGCAAAATAAACGTTTTTCTCATACTCGCTAGTTTTTGTCATTCGACGTTGTTCCTGAATTTGTATTTTAATGACAAAAATTATATTTAAGTTTGAGAAGTATATAAAAGTTGATGCTACAATAAAACAGATTTATCCTAATTGCAACATCTGACTCCTTGACTTTTTATTTCAATCTATTACCTTTTTTTCTATTTCAGCATATTTTCAATATATTAAATAATTAAATTAATTAAGCTATTCTCATATCGTACCTGTTTTCCCTTTCAATAATATATATTTTAAAAGCTATAGTTTTTTTGAGATGCTTACGGAGCAATTAAAAAATTGTAAAAGCTTTGTAATAAAGAATAAGATTTCCTTCTTAGAAGATATATAAAATGAAAACATCTAAAATGATTAAAAAAATTTTTTTTAATTTATACTCCTATAAAAAAATAACGATATTCTATGAAATTTATTAATGGTTAAATTTTTAAAAAAAGTTGTAAAATTATTAATTTGTAAAATTTCTAATGAAATATAAATTTCTATTTCTGAAATTGAATAGTCGATTACGCAACATAAGCGAAATGTAGGTGGTTTTCAAATGAGTCACCTTGCGCACGTGTTGCACATATATATATATTTTGTTTTAACCTTTTGGTGAAAAATCGAAACATAAAGTGAGAACACTTTGCCGCTTGTCATTAAGGTTCGTGTACTTTACATCCTGAGGTACAAAAATTAAATTCGATACTTAAAATTATGAAAAACCTTACAAATTTTTTAAAGATTTTTAGAATTTGACGTTTAATCTAAATAGTCTGATATATCATTTATTATTCTTTTTATATTTACTTTTTTAAAAGTGCTTCACTTTGTATATTTTTACAAAACACATAGTAATGTACTTAACAAAATCTGAGGCATCAAATAATCTTTCAAGATACAAAAAATATCTAAAAAATATTTTTCATATTTCCGGATTAATTTGAAAATCTAAATTAACAAAATTCAGAAAAAGCCCTGCAAATGCATTTTATGCATAAAATTCATGGATAAGTTTTCAAAATTAGTATAGTAAAATTTTTTATAACAAGTTAGTTTACATTATTATTAAATTATTTTTTTTATATTACAAATAATAATATTAAATAAAAAATCTTTATGATAAATAACAAAATAAACGAAAACCTTGTGTTCTGAAAATGTAAGTCAAAAAAACGTTTTATTTTTATTCACATAAAGCTACATTTTTTAGCTTCTAGCAACTTAATTATTTTAAAACTTTGTATAAACCGTTATAAATCCTTAAAAAAAGTTTTAAAAATTGAAAAGTAAAATGCCCTTGTTGCCATTTTTATATTGATAAAATGATTACTGAACAAAGTTTACCATATAAAAAGATTAGTAAACAAAGTTTCAAAAGATTAAATTAAAATAATGTAGACATCTATGGTATACGCCATTAAAGTTTAAAAGTTCGATTTGTAAGTTATGGACTTACAAATAATTATTTCTTAATACGTATTCCCTGTATTAATGTATTGCAAATGATTAAAGCGAATGAAAAATATATTCCTATAAAACTTTTGCGGAATCTTATATAAATACTAACATAAACAAAAAGGGAAAATCTAGCTTTGCGACAACGAATAATCTTAATTGAAAGTGCGTCGTTTTGCCAAGCTTAGACGATACCGGTAGCAAGAGATATAGTATTAGATAAAAAAGCAAGTTGGGTACATCTTTGGGTAAATCATTAAGAAAAAAAAAGGATTTAGTATGACTTTACTGAATATATATTTTAGACATCATACGACTGCAGAAAATCGGAGCATAAATATACTTATGTCATACTGCAGCAAACCAGAACAGCAAGAACTACCGACTTTGATTGGAGACGAGAGTTAAGCGCACCCGCGCAGTTTACTATTTGTATGTTTTGTAGCTGTGTAATCTAAAGCAACTCGGTAAGGCAGAATAATTTTGTACGATAGTTTAGTATTACCAATAGAGACAGGTGTCGCTGGCATTCCATTTCGACCTCCTGTAAACTGTATTGCGCTATTGCGATGTATTTATCAATTGATGTTAATAAAAATATAATCAAATTTAATTCTCTTCTGCAAACTATTTTAACTTGATATGTAAAACATTTTTTTTAAAAAATAATCAGATTAAGTTATCGTTTAAATTGAAATAATCTTTTTAAATTATTTAATATTTGTTGGTAATATCATAATCTAAGTTCTTATTAAAAAGTGATCTTATGAGGATTACGTTAGTTCTCAAATCATCTCAATTGTAAATCATAAAAAATAATCTATTTATTATAAATTATTTAGCAATTTAAAATCTATTTTTAAAAAACTAAAGCCAAAAACTATTTTTATTGAAAAAAAATCAGATAAAAATTCATGAATAAAAAAATGTTTAATTTAAGTGAAAATGACTTTGTCCTGGAAATATAATACAGACGCCTCAATCGGTAATCGGTGATATAGTTGAAAATATTACAAAAATTGAAATTAATGAAGTAAAAACATATAATAGCGGTATTAAGATATATAAATATAAAACTCAAAACTTATATTAAGGTAAACCGGGGGAAGACGCCAGCTCGGGGAAGACGCCACTTGGCTATATTTTCTATGCTTGCATAGAAACG
>UELX01004387.1:0-18097 GCA_900480035.1 Eupelmus urozonus
GCCGGTGGTGTATTTAAAAGAGAATATATAATAAATAAATTTGAATTTATATGCACCATTATAGATATTTAACTTTTAAAATGAAAAAAAAAAAAACGGTAATGAATAAATTCACTGAATCAATAAACGTCTTATCATTATAACTCATAATACCATGTAGCCAAAAAAAATGTATACTCTAGGTGACGGTCTATTATGAATACCTACAATTAATTTATTACATGTACGTAACGTGGAAACGTAGCTTTTATTGAGCCACTACTATTGCTACAAAAAAGTCTATTACCTAATTCGTTTTATAGTTTTTGCTCAAGAAAGTATACATCACTATAGAGACTCTGTAATATCTGCCATAGATCTAACATCGCTTTATTTTCTATCGTTAACAGTAAACGAAAAAAGTAATTATAAATATAAATAAAAACGACAATACAAATTCAAGTATTAGTACAAATTTATCTCAGTACTTTTAAGAAATAAAAAGTTGAAGAGGTCCGACTAAATTCATTAAGAACAAAAAACATTTTATTATGTTTATATGTAGTTTCAAAATATTTTGTTAAATATAACGATTTTTGAAAAGGAAAAAATTTTGAAAATTAAAATAATTAAGCACGTACGCCACTTGACTTAACTCTACATTTTATAAAATTCTGTTAAAAACTAGGTTGAAAACCGGGTTCATTTTCAACTATTTCACTTTTTATTTATATACTTTTAATGAAATTTTTACTTTTTACAAACACATACGCATTACTTCAAAACTGAAAAAATGGCTTGCTTTAAATAAATAGATTTACTAAAACTTTATTTAATATTGGAATAAGTTAAATACAATAATCTGTTAATGAATTATATTTTGCATCTACATTTTTTAAACAAATATTCATTAGCATATTTAGCATCATTATATACTTTAAATCTTTTCAACATGTTAGCAATATTATAACTAACTAAACGAGAATTTACTAATCCATAATCTCTGCAAACGATGAAAATGAGCGATGTTTATAAGTCTCGTAACATTCGAAGCCACCTGTGCATCTCGTCCTCATCGTTATAAAATTAATAGCCCGGCAGCCTCTTGTAACGGTCCTTTCGCGGTTTATAAAACATTAAAAAGTTCTTATTTATGGACCATATATAAGTGAATATTTAAATAATCTCCTACAAACCGTGGAGTGTTACGATTTTTTATGTTTATAAGATCAGCAAATATATCTAAATAGGAATTGGGCTAATTAAGCCTAATTATTTTATCTTAGTTAAAAGAAGAGCTCTGAATATCCACATAATTGTATAAAAACTTATTTTGCTTAGTTAGACCCTACTTAAGTACTAATTAATTTTCTGCATAAGGCATAATAGCGCCAAACGAGGAAAGCAATTCACGCATTTCTCGCATTGTTGAATTGTCCATTAAATTTAATGTATACGAACTAAAAGCAAAATTTTCAATACCCACATTAAAATCAAATAAATAAATATAAGGTGAAAACATTTATCATAAAGTAGAAAAATTCATTGACAAGACAGAAGAGGGCACATCGCAAGTCATCTCATATCCCAACCAAGCACACGTACAGACGCTACAAACTTAAATTCAGCGTACTCATTTATAATTCTCACTTTATCACACGTGTCCGTACATTTTAGGAAGGCCACGATATCACAGCACTTCTCGACTGCATATTGAGCGCTTTGGCATCACAGCAGCCTCAGCAAAAGATCTCGCGGGCTTTTCCAGCGCGCGCATAACGAAAAACCCAATATATACATAACATCAGCCATCAAGCAATGCCAAATCGCTATCTACTAATTAAACTGTACGAGCGCTTCTATACACACAGCGGACACATGTGCGCGCTCGGCCAGGCGCCAGTGATTGTTCGGACGCCGCCGAGGACCAGTCCGAAAATCGGGCTGACGAAAAGTGGGTCATGAGAGCCGTGGCCTTCGGAGTGCAGTGTGTAGTGGTGCAAGTGCGTGTGGAAGGTCAGTGAGCCGGGTTTTTTGAGCGAGCATGAGGTGATTGCTGAGCGCGGTGAGTGCGCTTCCTCCGTGCGAGACGTTGACCGTCTGGAGGCTTTCCTGCGCTGGGCTGTGATGAGATGGTTTTATTTAGCGTTGGAGATAAGGATTGTTAGTGAGGTAAATGGTATTAATTGAGAGTTTTGGGAGGCGGAAAGCAGATGGCATTGGGCTGTTTATCTGTTGCTGATTTTCGTGTAATCGGAGTAGTCTTCGGTGTGATTAGTTTTTGATGATGTTAGCCGTTGTGTAATTAAATTTCACAATTTAAATTGAGCTATATATAACTTAATTACATCTAGTAACTTTATATATATTTTTATAAAAAGGTTGCTTCATTAAAAATTTATTAATAATTGTATATGTATATATATATAAACATATAATTATAAATTTCAACAAAATATTTCTCAAATATGTTATAATTTTAATGAAAAACTACAACGTTACAAGATATTTTCTTTAAAAGAAAGATTCAATTAGAAAATTGTCTCCCTGTAATTGTCAGTAACAATAGGGTTTCACATTGCAGTAAGTAGTAACAGTATCTGTTGTGCAAGACACAAAAGCCATCTATTTCACATATATTTCAACTTATATAAAAATCTTCCATTAAAAAGTTCTACTTCCAATAAATTTTGTAAAATAAAATATTAAATATCAAGCCTGTTTAAATAGACAATAATGAACTTTTCTAAGAAAACCTTTTTCGTATAATAAAGCACAAGAGAAAAAGATCATCTCCCAACAAGAGCAAGAAAAAAATTCATTATTAACGTAATTAAATGAGCGACTTTTCGCCGCTAATAGAAATTCCTGAGAGAGAGAGAGAGAAGGCGAGCCCCGTTAATGAAACTAGACAGATAGCGCAAACGCGCCGGGCATTTATGAAGTTAGGTCCACTCGTTGCAGCGAAAAAGAAAAAGCGAGCAAGTTAAAAAACCGGAAGAACGCGGCAAAAAAAGGAAGATGACAAACAAAAAAGAAGCAAGAGCAGCTACGCTCAAGAAGAAGCGTCTCTCCATTATGATGGAGCATGATTAATATCCCCCCTCCCCTCTCATGCTCTCTCTCTCTCTCTCTCTCTCTCTTCTCAATCTCGCGACGTCGTCGTCATTACACCAAAGGGAAGCCACGTTCCAAGCGCGCAAAGTGCAAAAGCGAAAGTAGCCCCGAAGAGAGAGAGGAAGGGAGCAGGAGAGAAAGAGAGAGAGAGAGAGAGCTAGAGATAAAGCCTTTGTGCTCGCGCAAGCGAGCGATAAGAGTCCTACGGAAGGAGCGTAATGTCTTATCGCTTTACGCGGGAAATATGAATTTCGCTGTACAGGAGATGGTAATCTTTAATTACGCGGAGAGAGTTAAGACGGTTTTATGTGCACTCGTATTAGGCGGGATTGATGCGTGATTGTTTTTTATGACGAGGAAGAGCTAAATTTTTAATGGAGGCAGTTTATTACACGAAAGAATTTATTAATTGAAGAGGCTTAAACATTTTTTATAATCTGTCATATTAATCTAATATTAGACAGACTATGAATTTATTTAAAATATTTAGGATTTTGTATATGCTAAAATCAATTGTTTATTTTTATATATGTATATATATTTATTACACATTTAATTCGCTAAAATATAAACAATGGAAATATCTGGTAAGGGAAGAAAGTATTAGAATCACAAAAATTCAATTCATAATTCATGCTTTATTATACAAAATATTAAAAGGATCGATCTATGGAATAAACAGATGTACAATGTTTACTGTATGTATAATATGTTATTTGTGTTGCATTTAGTAATAACTAAGTAAACTGATATTTTAATATTTAAAATACAAATATACAGTTACAAATGTGCGTATACATAATATGTAATTTTAAAATATTAGCATTTATACTTGTAAAATTTTAGAAAGAACAGTATTATCATATTTTAAATGGCAACACATTGAGCTTTCAGTAAACTATTCTTTCGAATAATTTACAAAGCTCATTTATAAAGAAAACCTAGCTTGTATATCCCATTTTGAAGCAAAATAAAAAATTGTTAAATAGTTTTTCGGAAAATTATTTTACAATGCAATTTATTCACTAGTGAAGAATAAGACATGCAGTAATTAAAATAAGAAATAAAATATAGGAATCGCCAACTAGCAGCCCCTAATATAAAATCAGCCTTTACGCGATTACAAAAACAGTAGAGCATATTAAATTATATGAAAAGAACCAATAATTATATTATGCTTATAATAATTAAACAAAGACGTTAATATATGTATTCTAAGATTTAGTTTCTAAATTTATTTACACTACACATATTCGTAGTACTTCTAAATCTTATTGAAAAATAAAACGAATAAGTTACTTTCAGCTTCGAAAAGCACTAAAAATAGATAACACAATTATAACATATAAATAAAAAAGAATTCTACTGTAAATTCTCCTATTAAAAAAATCCTCTCATCAATGCAAAACCTATTTTAAAATAATCGAACCAAATTTTCTAATCAAAACAACCATTCTTCCTCTCGTAAAATTTTGTCCAAAATTCATTCCCACGCGCTCATCCGATGAACAAAAATCGTTCGCCCTGAATCCTCAACACGTAACGACGACAGCCCTGTGAAGATAAGGCCCCTGGCAGCCTTCGCGCAGTCCCGGCCAGAGTACAGCTTTGATCCTCGTACCGTTGGGGTTGGGCGACGAATGATGACGTGCGTGCACTTCGCGCCTGAACTCGATGCCCTGGGCGACGTCCAGGACTAGGGGCGTCGTGCGAGCCAGACAGGCCCAGGCCAGGCGCGAGCAGGACAGTGCGTATTTCTTGACTTCGGTGCTGTTTCTGTGGGAAGAGGCAGATTAAGTGAGTTTTGATTAGGAATTTGTTGGTATGCGTGGGTTAGGATATTTATATGTACATATATGTGGAAGTTTATATAAATGATGATTATGATATTATTTTTTCTCCCATAATCGTTTTAAATATATACGAAAAAATGTTGTACTTTAGTCTAATTGAAAATGTATATTTAATTTCTTTAAAGGTCGTATTAAAGATATGCATATTCACATGGTTTACGTTTTTAATTAAAATGCTATTTAAATTTCTTTCATGAATTTGTATGAAGTTTCACTAGATTAAAAAATTCTGAATATAAAAAATCGTTTTCCATTTACAGATGAAATCGATTTTTAAGTCGATTCGTCCTTTTTTAATGGTTGAATATTCTATGCATATTTTTACAAAACCAAATTTTAATAACTATTTTTTCTATTGTCAACATTCGCTGCCTCGATAATTTAATGAAGCCATCAACGTTTTGACGAAAAATCTGCTTTAAATTCATACCGTAGCCATTATCGAATTATTTCGACCATTCGACAAATTTGTCCAACGAAGAGCTAATTCGGTAACTTTATGGACAGGATTTGGAAGCTAACTTTCCTAAAGCATTAATGCATTACGATGTGTGCGTCGGCATTAAATTTTGCATATGCGGCGCTAATAATATGCTGTTTGTGAGCCAGTGAAACAGCACGCCGTGATCGTGTACTCATACTCTACGCTAATATGCTACTTTAGTTTACAGTACTACATTATCCTGAACAACTTTTGAAAACTATTTCTTCTAGCTGAAATAATTCAAACAGTCATTACCGGCTAAATTACAGAAATCCTAAATCTATATTTAACACAATTAAACAATCCATCCCAAAATAAATAGACGACAAACTAAATTTTGCAAAATCCAAATATTCAACCCCCAATAATAAAACCACACATATCTCCACGTTTCACACTCCAATAAAAAAATCAATATGAAAACCGTATCCAATACCTGAGACAGGGAAAGTCATGAAGCGTGCGCTCAAGCTGATTGGTCACCTGGTGGGCGACTTCGCGCGCCCCGGACTGTGCCCCTACGGTCGCCAGCTGCCGGCGAATGCAGTCCTCCAGATCCGGGGGCGCCGAGGCCTGTGACTGTGAGTTGCCGCCGTTCAAGACTTTGAGCGCCTCGATGCGCCGGGAGGCCTGCAAGATGCCAGCCAAGCGCCAAGACAGCTGTAACAAAGATGCAGTGCTGCTGAGGTGTCGCTGGGTAGATGTAGACGCTGGCTTTTGGGTCGTAGTATTTGGAAGATGTATGGATGAGCTTGGGGATTGGGAATGCGTATTTTCGGTGAAGTGGTTTGTAATTTATTTGGCAAGAAAGTGATTTTGGTGATATTGTTTGGTTTTTGCAGTTTTTGGTGGCTTTGTTGGTTTTGGTATTTGCTTGATTTATTTTTATATGATGATTTATTAAAGTTGATTTTTTTCTTTTGTTGATTATTGTTATCTAAATAAAAATTGTTTGTGAGATCAATAAAGTCATCATTATTTAATTATATTAATATCCTGACGAATGATAGAATCTTCTTCTTAATTGGCTATCTTTTATTCATAAGAAAAATACTAGCATTTACGATTCATGATAGTTAAAAGCGCATTAATACTTTAGCAGCGGTTAAATAGAACTGTATTATTAAGCAGAGACATGACTTGTGTGCATGAATGAATAATTGAAAGTGACATTCTTATTGACAGACACTTGCTTTATCATACGTTTAAACTCTGACAACTGAATATTTTAATCAGGTGTTATTGAATTTTCATTTTTTTCATTAATATATAAATATATAATTGTGTGTGTGTTTATTTCTTATTTATACACACGGTATTCATATTAATAAATGTATGTTTATATACATATCTATAAAACCCATTTAATTTATTCATTGAAGGAAGTTATATATTACTATATGAATTTTAACATTTTTGAAAATTTTCGAAGAGAAATTCACGTAAAAATATCTTTTAACGTTTTCAAGTAAAAATAATCATTATCGTAAGACACTAATACACCAAAACTGTCAAATTCATCATACTCCTTAACAAAATATCCACAAAACTCCCCCAACTCTGAAAAATTCACCATCACTCCCCAATCCCCCATTCCCCCATCACGCAAAAAAAACCGTGTACTTTACGGTACACGCGCGTTACAGTCAGCTACACATCGGAATCTTCTCTTTACCGGCGGTGCGCGCTCGCGCGAGGAAACGACGCTCGGCGGCCATCGATTCGTTAACTCGGAATTCAGCCATACCCCAGGCGGCCAATAACTAAGCCAGCCGTGTGTATCGACGCGGATCCGACACGCGTGTCGAGATGCATTTTACAGTCGATCGCGGCGCGCGAGTGCCGGAGTAAACATGTATACGTACACATGCGGCTCTTCAATTTCTTTGAAAGCCTTTTGAAAAATACAGATTGTCCCGTGGAAGATTATCCTTTTTACGGCGCCGGGGAGCTCGACGTGCGGGAGTTTGTGTCTAAGTTAACTTTTCTCTGTTGCGGGGGTGGGTCAAGTTTTCTGAAGAAAGTCGCGCGCGAGCTATGATGCACACAAGTGCATTTTACTCGGGAAGTTGCCGCTGGCTCCGCCGAGTGCTGTTCAATTTTGGATGTCGTCTGGGGTATAACTGTATAAGATGGATTTTCGGGTAGGGAGAAAGGGAACGGAAGTTGATGCTGGTTCTTTTTGGTGGTAACGATCGGAAATTATCTATGTAGATGGATATAGTCGTTTGAGAAATGTTTGAGTTTTAATAAAGAATAATATAGTTGCGATTATATGTATAAAATTTAAAATATAGACTTGTATTTTATTGTTGACCATATACTTTTCTTAAATATTTTGATATTTTAAGTTTATAGTTCTGGCATATAATATGACATATAATATAAATGGCAATTTAAGTATATAGTTCTGATAAAGATAATTCAAATTTGTAAAATATTTCATTATTTGAAATAATTATTAAAATTTGACAAACAGCAATTTTTAACATCCAATTTAGGTAATTTTACTGTAAAAAGATGGTAATATTTGCAAGAAATCGACCTTATCTTGCATTTCGAAACCAGTAACTTTTCACACTTTTATAACACCTTCCTCAAAATCGATTCCAAACTATAAAACCAGAAATTCAAAAACGAAATTCCGAAATAGAAACTCCGAACGACCCACATTCTTTTTTTTCAAAAACTCCACCTGCCCCTATACACTTTTATACTGCTAATCCTGCGCTCGGTCCTTAAATAAACTCCTCTTTCACGCGAGAGCTCGAAATAGAATAAATTAGAAGTGAGACCACTTCCTCGTAAAAGAAGAAAGGTCGGCGCGCTGAATGCAAATAGCCCGCCCTCGCCGTTCCCTTTATAAGAAACGATCGGGAATTCGTATCGGGAACTGCTTATTCAATGCTCGGACTCGCGCGCATCGCTGGTACAGGAAATTACGCTTTTGCGCTGGCGCGAACTTGCGCTCTCAAAAGGATAAAAATAAACCCACTATTCCGATCGGCGGAAGGCGAAGCGTTTCGGATAAACCCTTATTTCAGCTGCGAGTCGATGTATTTTAGCGGGCGCGGATTGTAACGTATGCAAAGTGACCTTAAGGTGGAGCGAGGGCAAGAGGAAATGCGACCGTGAATAAGGACTGAGTGGGTGCGTCAAGGACGAGATGATAGGGAATTTTTTGAAGGGTGTATGTGTTGGTTGAAATTGATTTTTTTTAGATTGGAAGGGCTGAAATGTTGTTGGATTTTGTTTCGTTTGATGTGATGGAATTTTATCTTGTAAAATTTACTACGTTTATTACGGTTTTTTTTTGCAGATGAACTCGTAAAATAAGACTTTCAAGTGGCATTACAGTTGCTTTTTTAAAAATATTTATTGTAGAAAATTATTTAAATTAACAGCAGTTAAAGTACGAAAATAAAACATTATTCAAATAAAAAAAGTTTGATCCCCGATATTATCTGAACTTTTAATTTCATAAATATGTCCATACTCTGTACCACAATAACAGGCAACAATTTTTTAATACTTCAACAATCAAATCACTTGCTCAACGCGTGCCTTCCTATACCCTTTCAATTATGGTATAATCAAACCTCCATAATATCATTTAACAACGCTGCAGCTCACTACAACCAATTCAATATCGGAACCTCTAATCAAGCGCCAAACCACTCCAACAAAAATATCCAAATAAAATCATAAACAAATAATAAAACAATTAATCCACAACTAGCAACATCCCATCAAACTGTAACACCACGGAATCCATTCCGCGTACAATAGCGCAGAGTCAGGATTAAACATGTATTTGTCCAAGCCAGGCGTATAGCTAACGGGCGAGTTTCCCCACTCGGAGCGAAGAGTGCCCGTATATATACCCACGCGACTGGAAACGAGTGTTTGCAGAAGACCCGCGCTCTTCTCTGCGCTCTCGAGTCTGTGTACACTTTCTATAAAGGCTTCGACGCCTGTGAGAAAGAAGCGCGACGAATGCGCTTCGAGCTGAAGGGATTAAAGAATGTTGTGTCAAGAAACTTTGTTAAAGTATTTTTTCTCTCTCTGGCTCTCTCTTGAATGTAAATAGTCGAGCTGTGTGGATTTTGTTTTTTGTCAAAAAGCTCGAAGGGTGATTGTTAGCTTGGAGAGGTGTGTGTAGGTGTGTGACTAGGGTTTGTAAGGAATAGCGAATTTCTTTTAATAGTGGGTTTTTTTGGTAGGTTTGATTGAAGTTGAGTGAAAGAACGGTTTATGAAAATGACTTTTAGATTTGATAAAATTTATTAAAATATTCAAGTGTTTTGATTCATTCTCAGAGTATTCGGAAAAATTGGCAAGTTTAATTTCTCTCAAAAATACACTTTGATAGATCTCTTGATGACGAAAGAGGAAGAATATATTTTTTAAATAAACTTGACCAAAAATTTAAAAGAAAAAACGTGTTGAAAGCAAATCTGAGAAATCTATTTCTATCCATATACAACCAAGCATTCAATTTATCTCGCGCATAGTTTCAAATGGATGACCATCAGGAATCGACGGCACGCACGCATCTCGTTTGCGCCGGGGCAAATTGAAACGAAGTTAAAAAATATTGTACTAATAAAAATATATATGGAAGAAAAAAAAGAATACATTCCGTTTTTTAATCAAAAAAGTAACAATGCGCGCTCAGAAGCGCGTTTCAATTTTGATTTTGTTTACTCCTTTGTAACATCGTCACGAATATTTGGACAAAAATCTCCGTATATTCCGCTAGAGCTTTTAGTTTGTATTTGAACAGTGCCCGTTATGAAACATAACGGTTCCATTAGTACGGACATGAAATGGAATTTCCAAGTTTTTTTTGTATAAAAAATGCGGTTTACACAATTTTTGAACTGTCGCGCGAAATAAACAGTGCTCAATATTTATTTTAATTATTACCGAATAAGAAAATGCGAGAATTTCCAACAATTTAAAATTCATCAACCAACCAACTCAATTTAAGCGCCCTCCAGCACATCAAAAACAAGACTCTCGAGCCAATCTCGTTAGAAGAAAGAAATGTGTCACCCTCAAACTCGGCTTGTTTACGCTTAAGCGGCCACTTTTACGCAGTAATCCCCGAAATTGCAAGATAAGCGACTGAAAGCAAAGAGCACCTCCTCAAAAAAAAACCCCGAACAAAAACAGACGAGACCAAAACAATACCGAAATGATAGATGATCCCCCTTCCACCTTTCCTTATATTAATCCACAATAAAGAAATAGAGAAACTCACAACGACGACGGAGTAGAGGATCTTGGCCTTGAGCTCCGGCGCGTCCCTGAGAGGTTCAAGGCTGTCGAGAGCATCGAGAGTGTGAAGGTTGGCTTGCGAGTATAGGGCGGCGTAGCGTTCGCGTAGACGTTCGACTGTGATGTCCGGACAGGTGAGACCTTGGAGAGTTTCGGCGGCTGGCTCGGGTGTGGGGCTGCAGCTTTCGTCGGTGTGGTAGCCGGCGCTGCTGGACGATTCCTCCTCGTCGTCGTCGTAGTCGGGGGCGTGCGAGTCTACGTTGGCGTCCTGGAAGCAGATGGGGTGAAAGGGTTAAAATTTCAGGGATGATTATTTGCGAAAAAATGTCTTGGTGATTTTGTTTTTATGTATTGGTCCATGACTGTGGTAATGTTTTACGTATGATATATAGTGATTTCTACCATGGTGGAAACTTAACTGTTTTAAACAGTGAAATGAACATTTTTCGGACATGTTATGTACGTTATAAAACATATGTAGACGTGACCGTTAAATGGTTTCGAAACAGAAACATTTCTACCAAAATAGCAAAGTTGTTTTTCTTATTTTTAAAAAAGTATTAGCTGAATCGTAGTAACTTGTTCATTAAATTAATTTAGCCATTACGATAATTATTAGCTGTTTTATTTATATAGATAAATTAATATAAATTCGCAGACAATTACATTTTAAGGATTTTCAAAATTTATTATTTTTTTTTCTTTTCTACTATAGCAAACATCATCACACCGTAATAGTCACAAAGCGATATAAACATCAACAATACTACACTCTGCAACAACCTTCTTACAACTTCAATCAAGACAAACAAAAGCACAGCAAAACTTAAACTAGTCACCCCTCACCCACAATTTAATCCACTCACCACCAACGCGAACCATACCATAACACAAAACAATAATCAGAAACTGAATAACACCCCCCTCCTCTCCTTCCTTTGATCACGCTTAACGTCGCGCGTCGCTATTCAAGCCTCGCACGGCTCGATCAGCAAAACGATCGAGCAATTAATTTCGGCGCGAGAGCAGCTTACGCTATGCGCTCTCGCTCGAGCACTCGTCGGAAGCGAATCGAAGCGCGAGAGCATCTGCACAGAGAGAAACAGTCGGCGAATGCGCGGCATTTCGAATCAACTCGACGAGCTTTCCCAGCGCAATTTCAGACTTGGCCAGAGGGACAAGTACGCAGGGGGGTATGAGCTAGTGGCCGCGAGGCTGGGGACTGGGAGCGTCTGTATGACTGGAGGAATTCTTGCTGAGGGGTTTTGGCTGGGTTAAGATGCAGCTGGCGTCGCGTTCGTTAGCTCGTTTTGCGTGGAAGAATGGAGAGTTTGTCGAGTTGTTGTGCGGGGGTATGGATGGGTGGATATTAGTTCGTTAAGGATGGAAGGGTTTGGAGAGGGGGTTGGGCTGCTTGGAGGTGGAGATGTTGATTCGGTTAAGTCGGAGTTGGCTCGGATTAGCGTGATGGTTTATACGTGATAGTCTCTAAAGGGATATAAATGTGCTTTAACATTTTATCATATTTAGTTTTAATATTTATGGTCTCTTTAATTTTGTAAAGTACATTTTAAAATTTAAAAAAAAAAAAACACTAAACTAATTGTAAATCGAAAAATGTGGATATTACTTATTAAGCTATATATACTTATTAGATAGAATCTTCTTTACTAAAATTACTAACGCGAAAAGAAATTGAATATAAACGATCCATATTCCAAACTTTGCCGAACTCACAAACTCAGTCGTAACTCAATCCAGCAAAGGACACACCTCAAATTCAATTCAAAACCCCTACCAACCATCCAACATTTCAATCGAACCCATCACTCGAAATCCTCCCCAAAAAAGTTCGTAAATACACGCCAATAGTCGCCTTAATGAACTGCACTCAGTCACATTCTAAATCACGTACGAAAGCAAAGTCCTTAAATTCTTTTCCCCCATGAGAATCCCGCCCCCGACTTCCTTTTTGCGCCGGAAGAAACTCGGCAAACTCGTTCGACGCTTTTTCTGCGTCTCTAGCATTTTTAGAGAAAGTGCCGGCAGAGAAGAAGTCGCAGAATTCGCGGATTTCCCCTGGCGTCCGGCGCGCCGCGAAAATGCATATTTGTCTTCGTCGCCCGCTGGCTCGGCCGGCTTGCTAATGCCGGAATTATACTACTTGCCGGGGAGGATGACGCGGAGGATGGATCGGTACAGTCTTGCTTGAAAGTTGGGAGTTATTATTGCGAGAAAAGTGCTTTCTTGCTGGTAATTAATTGGTCGTTTTGAGATAAATAGACGCCTGGTTGTTGTGGTGCCGGGTGTCGAAGAGGCTCGTTAAAATAGAAAGTTAGGTGATGATAAAAAATTTTTTACTGCTGTGGAATTTCAGTTTCTATTTGAGATTCTTGGAACTACTTGTTGGAGTTTATGTATGAATCGCAATTTGTTTCAACAATTCAAGCCATCTTCGCTAATTAATTAATTTTATTATTTTGATAAATGCTGTGCAAGCTTAGTAATTACTTAAATAATTAGAATCCATGGAACAACTCTTTCTTTTCACAAAATTAAAAAAAAAACTTACATCAAAGCCCACATTACCACACAAAATCCAAAACCATAACGCACACTCAAACCACAAAGCCCGAAAACGCTTTACCCTCCAAAAACAAAAACACAAGCTCGACTTTTGACGCGGATTTCACGCGCGACCCATCCTTAAAACATTACCGGGATTAACTTGCGAAAACTCGTCTCCGGCTTACGTTTCGTCCCCCGACACAGTCTAGACTTCGCGCCTCTTATACACGCCTTTTTTCCACAGAGTCCGCGATTTTTCCCGACGACTCACGCCGCGTCAAACTTTTATTTCGACTTACAAGCAGCCGGCTTTAAAGTTTAATTTATGGGTGCACTCACCGCGTACGCGCCTCCCCCGGCTTTTTATTGCCTTATATTGAAATCCAGCGACTTCTCGCGCCGAGGGTATAGCGCGGCTGGCACTTGATAATGGATATTGAAAGATTCGAACGAGGAAGGCAGGCGGATGCTCTCTTTATTTGATATCCCGCGTGTCGATACTCGCGAAATGACTTTTGAAAGCGAGAAGGGGTTGTTGGAGAAAAAATGTTTTCATTGTCGGAATGGGTCTAGTGTGGTTTGACGAGTATTTTTTAGATTTTAGGCTTTTTTGTGTGAAGCTGTAGTGATTGTTAGAACGTTGATTTTAAAATTCCTTACACCTTGGAAAAATGGATTCAAACTTGGTATTTTTATCAATGTAAAAACAGTAAAAATAGTCTTTAAAACGAAACTACATTTCACAAAAAACATCAATAAAATAACCATCTTTCTTACCAGCACTAAAAACGCTCACTCTCGCACATCACAAATAAAACATAAATCTAAACACCCGTAAAATCCACTAAACAATCCCGCTCACTCACCTTTCCCTCCAACACATCCCTAACCACCTCAAAACTTAAAAAAGCTCAAAAGTAGCACACCAACAAGTCAATACCTCCTCCACCGTCCCATAAACTTTTTCCCGCTCAAGCTAATTGCCCTCTTAAGGCCCAGCGCGTTCTCAAGCACACCTACTCTCTCCCCCACGTACGTACCCAACAAAACTGGAATCGACTCGCGCGCAGTTTCACCTCGTTTATATACACCTCACCGGCAGCATCTCCTTTTTTTTCCCCAGCCCAAGACAGAGCTGTAATCGCGCCTCGTTTTACGCCTCGTAAAACTCGCGTGTTTCGCTTCGGCGTCGATCGATAGTTCAGCGTTAACAAGCGCGCCGCTATGCGTAATTCAGCGTATATGTCGCGCTGCGGAGCTGTATACGTGTATAACCTCACGACGGGGGACTCGCGAAACTTGATGCACGCGAACTTTGTCGTTTTACATGCGAGGGGGGGGGGGGGGGGTTTAAGGGGAGCCGAGAGTTTCAGGCGCGCGCCTCGTTTCATTACGGCGAAGGTGATTTTCGTGATGGCGAGGTGCAGGGGGTGGGACTTTTATCGCGAGCGCCGAAGTTTCAATCGAAGCGTTGGAAAATGCGACGGAGATTGGATGTGCGGGGGATTATGTGGCGGAGGAAGGTGGGTTTAGGGCGCTGGGGAGGAGCGCTGAGTGCTTCGGGTTTGAGTTGGTGATTTATTTTTCGAGGGGTTATTGGTGGGGATTGTGGTTGATTTGTAGTGGTGTACTTATAGTGGTGGTATTGTGTTTCGGATGTAATGACGTCGACAAGCGGCCTGACAATATAAGTACTATTATGTGTATTGGTTAATTATTTTCTTTAAAATTAGTATTTAGTTAGATTCTTTTGAAAGTGATGTAATTTTATTTCAATTAATAATAGTTCTGTCTATTAGATTCATTGTGCATTTAAATACTCGTACACTCTTCTATTTTATAAACGTAGTAGTAGACTTTATGTATTCAACTAAGGTTAACTCGTAGTGGTCACACTTCCGAAAAATAACATAGTGGTCACTTGAAACTTGAACAGAAATGTTAGTTAACGCTGTCTTTTAATAATCCAATAAGTTTTTTATACATTTAAACCATTTTTCGTTTCGAAAAAACGCAAGGGGACATTTTTTTGAAAAATTTAAATTTTTTAGCAAAAATATTCATAAAAATTTCAATTTTTGAAATAGAACAAAAAATCTTTCAGGATTTTACACTTATGTTAGCGATCTTTTAAGGAAGAAACATTATAATAACGGGCATTAAAAAAAGTGTATTTATTCTTTGAACACACGTCTTTTTTTGGATTTTGCCTCAGTCTGGTCACACTGGGTCTTCTGGACCCCTCGAAAAAAAAAATGTCCGTACAAATCAATGTTTTCAGACGCACAAACGCAATGCTGACTTACGAAAACTCTCCAAACCTGTTGTAGTATCTCCAATCAACAATGGATAGCGCCACAAGTTTCATTTTCAACCGTCTCCTCGAAGGGACATGAACGAAAAGTTAACCTCGGGTCTTTTAGATCCAGTGTCACCACTACGGGTTAAATAGACTATTAAGGCTTTATTCTCCGAATGTCTTACCTTCTTCGTCGAAAAGTTCCCATCTTGCATTATCAAACATCCTTATCCTACACTAATTAAATTATTCTTCAATCGCGTGTAAACTTAAAAAACCATTCCGCGCTCATTAAAAAGAAAAAGAAAACAAATTATTTTCCCACCCAACAAAACAATCACGCTACCAAAAAATACATCTTCCCCTTTTCCCGACCCTTTCCCCAATCCATCATCCACCCATCAAAATCCCACCTCCTCCCCTAACTTAACCACACACACACGCAACCCACCTGATTGCTGTCGGCATTCATGAGCTGTAACGCCAAAGCACAGCCCCTGGAAAACATCAGCAGCCTCGAGGCCAAACTCGGCGTGTTCTTCTCACTTCCAGCAGCCTCCCGACCGTAATCGCACCTCCTCAAAGCCGTCCACTGCCTGAGCGCCTCCTTGTCCTGCTCGACCCTCGCCTTTAACTCTGCGAGCAGCTCGTCCAGCTGGCCGTCGCGCGTCTTCTCCAGGGTGTTGAGCAGGCCCTGGTTGTCGATCAGCCGCTGCTGCACCTCGCTGTACTTGAGCGAGAGCTGCCGCTGGTGCGAGGCCGCCTGCACGCCCTGATCGCCTGGGTGGACATGGAATAGAAGAGAAAAGAAGGTTTTGAGGTAGATCGGGGACGATGTTGCGGCCGAGCTTGATTAGGAAATTACAAGAGGGTATACAGCTGAGTGCAGCGAGAGGAGAGAACCGCTCTGCGGTCTGGAATTCGTGCGGCTCAGTTCGTTTCGACGCTGGCTTACCGTTAAAACTGTAGGTGGTAATTACGGGCAGCGAGGATTCGAACTTTCCTAGAATTCGATTACTCGAATTCAGGGCCATGAGAGTGAGTGAGTGAGAGAAGGAGTTCGGTACGCAAAACAGTGCAGTTCTTCCCGTGAATTACATGCCTGTTAGTTACGATAGTGTCAGAGTATAGGTTGTTACTAGTAATACTTACGGAAATAAAAATGCCTTTAGAAGCAGAAGCGAAAGTAAAAGTAGCTTGCTTCCAATTAAACGCGCAATTTTAATACTCTCCTTAAATTTCAAAACGATAATCACACATACTCAAAGCCCTCTGTACATTAAAGACTTTATCGATTCTGAAGCTGTTTGCATTTTATATAAGAGCTCGCTAGCGTGCAGCACATTTCAGTATTCGATCTCAACAAAGCACGTTTCCGCTTTGACCCTATATATATATGCAAGAAATAGCATCGAGCAGGTACAGTTGCTTCTAGAGTGGTACTTGCTCGGCTGGCTTCATCACTTATTTGACGGGTCAATGGGATACGTCTTTGAAGTAACGCTCGAGTTTAGCTTCAAAGTCTTTTTCTCGGATGCGTCTTCTTTTTTATCGCTGCTTCTCAAATAATCATTAAGAGCGATTGAGAGAAGAGTTGGAATAGGATAGAGTAGATTAAAGTGGGGGTAAGAAAGTAGTGGATGTATTATGGCTTTATTAGTTTTGAAGATATTGAGAAAATGTATAGGGTTAATATAAAGTTATTGGGTTTACGTTATGCATATATTAATATTACAAAATTGAATTGAAAACTTTATAAATTTATTATCGATTAATGTTAAATTCGCTGGCTTTAGTAATTTAATTTAAAATTTATAATTTAATAATCCTAAATGAATTGATATTTATTCATGCAACTACAGCAACAGAAAAAGAAAAATCCTAGCATTAACAAAAAACCACGACATCCAACTTTCACCGCGACACAGCTGCATTCAGCAAACTCAACCAAAACTAGACTACCCAATCACACCTCGGCATCAAATCTCAGAGCTACTCCACTCCCTGAAACTCCCAAGCCAGATCCACCCACCCTACGATCTCTAATTACCATCTACCCATCCAACTTGGAACAATAGCTTACCTTTGTGCAGACCCGCGTGCTTGCCGAGGCTCTCGATTTTGTGGAGGGCCAGCTTGTAGGCCTCGGTGCGCATCTCCAGCTCTTCCTTGAGGGCCAGAGGCAGGGGCACCAGGTCAGCCGCGCCGCTCGTCGCCGAGCTTACGCTGGACTCGCGGTTTTTCGTGCTGGGCTTGCTGGGCACGAGGCCGTGCTTGCCGAGGCCCTCGACGGCGCGCTCCAGGGCTCGGCGGCGCGAGACCAGGGCGGCTCGGGCGCTCGGTGCTGCCCTGTTGGTGTTTTTTTTTTTTTTTTTTTGTTGAGAGTGTGATTTTTAGTTTTGAGGACTGGGGATTGTTACTTATTATTTATGCGCAAAATTTTTCATTAATTCAAAAAAAGAAGACTCAAAAACAAAGGTTAAACATATTGAAAATTTTATATCGACAGCTATT
>UELX01004388.1:0-18094 GCA_900480035.1 Eupelmus urozonus
TCATATAACAATGCGTCTTTATAAATGTAATATACATTACATATTAATTACTTATATGTATATATGTAACAATTTAACATAATTTAACATGATATACAGAACAAAATAATCGCCATAGCAGTAAAATACGTGACTATTCATTTTTTTTAATTTACCTTAATGAAATAAATCAAGGATAAACAAAATTTAAAAATTTTACTAATTACCTAAATTATAGCTGTTTACAGCTTAATCACCGCGACTCACTGGAAATATTCGTCACTCTAAACAGTGTCTATGGCGACTGAGCCGCGGCGCATTACCGTGTTTACAACAAGTTATTGATGGTGTATTAACTTACCCACCTCTACTACTTGCCTTCTTCCCTATACGTATAATTTGTATATTGTTATATGTTAATCATTCTAAATAAATATTATAAATGTAACTTGCATCTGAACAATATTGCAACTATTCCCATTACAATACAAATAACTCGATTTCCCAGAATAATTATTAGGATTACCATAAACAGAATTCAGATTTAATAAATATTGAACAATAATTCATTTATAAAGACAATTTCAAATGCCACAAAATTCTAAAGATTCAACATGAAAGGAACCATCACAGATAACAAATTCCAGCCTTAAATTCAAAATAACAATAAATTTCGTAGACTAGACATTTTGAGCGCCACGCGTCCAGTGATAAATATTTCGTGAATAGCATCGTCGAACAGAATGCATTTTCAAGCCCACAAAGAATTGGTTTGTCAACTAAAAATGCCCGTTTAATTTTTCATTCGTTCCCGCGGCTCGACCTTTTGAAAAAAAAAGCGCGCGCGCGGCATATCTAAAATGAATAGGAAAAAAAAATAGCCGTTGCATTGTCAAAGATCCCACTCATGATCGATCAATGAGTAAGCTAGCACCTTTTTTTTAACACTCGCCTGCGCGCGTCTGTTTTCCAGGTCGTTTTGGCGAGGAACGATCAAACGAATTTCGTGGTGATATTGGGCTGCAGTAGCTGTCTGCTGCAGTGCCTGGTTTCCATTCTGGTGCTGACCGCCTTCTGGTGGAGGAATCGGACGTGGCTGAATTTTTTGAAAATACAATGCTGCGCCGCCGTCATCGCAGCCATGGCCACCTTCATCTACGCCGTGCACAACGAAATTCCCGAGGTACGCTCTCTCTTTCTCTCTGATGCCTGAGTTTTCGCTTGTTTTCACCACTAACGTAAACTTTTCCTTTTGCTGGCAGCGCAGCGATTCGGCCTGTTTTATTTATTACTTTTTTTTTTAGCCTGACGTGGCAAACCGACTTTTGATTGATTGAAAAAATTGTGAAATTATATAAAAAGTGTGTTATTTCGAAACTTGAATTTTCCATCCGCTTAATAAAAAACAAAAGAATCTCTACCACAGAGGTAATACCTACCTTTCCAGTCGCTTTCACTCCGATGAGCTTACCCCCCGAGAAAGTCACCTTCACCCCGCTAATCCGCTCGTTAAAGCCCATCAAAAATTCACTTCCGCCCGTGTAGCGACACACACACACATACACACACAGATTCGACCGAATCAGTATCGTTTGACATGCAAATCCCCAAGAATTAAGAGGCCACTTTTATTTTCAGGACACCCTGTCCATCGTCGCCATGTGCCTGGAAGCTTTCCTCCTGATTGGCACGTCCTCCCCGATTTCTCAGGCGCTGATCATCTACGCTGAGCTCTCCAACATCCACCCGAGCCACCAGTTCCAGCCGACTGTCGTCGCCGTTATTACCGGTACGTATGAATTCATGAATGTCCCGGAGAATTTTTCCCTCCCGCACGCGTCAACGTATACGCGCGGAAAAAAAAAACAAATATACGAACGTTCACGCCTCGGACGTATATTTGTCAGCGAATAAATCGATAATAATTTGAGCGGACGCTCGAGCGTGACGAGCGCGCCGGGACTTCAATTAGTTTTAAACGTGGCTCGCGGGCCAAGTTCGGCTAATTAAATTAACAACACGGTTGCGTTTTAATTATTAACCGGGATTTGATTATGGGCCGAAAATTAATTTGCCTGCAGCCCTGGCTTTTGACCTTTGTCGGCGTCTCCTCAATGCCGAGCTTGATGAGCTCAATCGTTGAAATAGCTGTGCACTGATATATGTCCTTATTAAAATTCAATGACGGCGGCTAAATTAAGCCAGGCCTAAAAATGATGTACTGTGGCCACAGGTGTCCCGATCCTGGCAATACTCACGACCGAATTAACCCGCAAGTCCATCGGCTGGAAGCACGAGTCCTGGTGGCTGATCATCGGCACCGGCGTCTACAATATATTCGTCATATGTTCGATAACACTGTTGCTCACCTTTTTACTACTGTACATAGCCGTTATCCATAAGACTAGGCCTTTGTTATACAAATTTACGAAGAAAGATATTATTCAATTAAGGTGAGTCACTCTCCGGCCAAGTCCTATACTTTAATACGGCGCTCGAATTTTCGAGTTAATCGCCGGGCGCGCGCCTGCGAACCGTGAAAATGAATCGCAATTACAGAGCTTTCCGGTGTTTAAGTAAAGCAGCCGGAGCCTCGATTGTTGTAGCTTCGAATGGCCGGAACCTGGCAGCTTAGTCGCGCGGAAGATGGAAAAGCGGGGCCGAGCGAAAAGTCGCGGGGCTATTTAGCGAAATAATCGCTTTAGAAAGTTAACGGGCCGACGGTAATCGCCGTAAAAAGCAAAAACTTTTTGATTGATGTAATTTTTAATCTCGTTGCGCGCCAAAAGGAGGGCCAATTTCATAGCGCTCTTGATGCGCCCCGAGTCTCGAAGGATTTTTCAAGCTCTGATATAAATACGTTCTGACGAGCTGTATGAAATGTCGGATATGAGTTGTATTATTGGATTTGACGAATTGATCGAAGGGAGGATCTGTGTTATTAATTAACAATTATTGCGACGGCAGGTTGATATTAATTGATTTAATTATCGGAATTGGGCTTGAGTCTTGATTCGCGTTATTCGTAATGCGTGCAGTCGAGCTAAATATAGGTTTAATTATGGCTCTGTTTGCAGAATAAGAATGTTGCATCGGTCTGCGATCGTTATTTTTGGTATTGTGGCGATGGAGGTATCCTCGGTGTTCTACGTCAACTCTCCGTCGATCATTTATCACTACGTTTTTGCCTTTCAGTCAGCTCTTTTAGTAAGTATAAGGATTTATAGATTCAAGTAGTTGAGCTTTATTTACTTTCTTTCTTAACTCGTTAGATAAATCTCTAATCAATAAAATTTGATTATTTATTTATTTAAGAGGTATTAATACGATTAATTTTATTATTTGTGCTTGTGGAATATAGTATTTGAAAATAAAAGTCATATTCAAAAATAATATAGTGCGAAAATCAAGTGATGTTTAGTTAGACTTTAATAATTTTTTTATCAAAATAATTGAGAAGAATATAAATTTATGTAAATGCCTTAGATAAAAAAGAAAGCATTCTAATCACCTCCCGAAAGTATATCGTTAAATTACTTAATCGTGTAAGGTAGCAATCTTTGAAAAATTTAGCTATGAAATTTTGCAAATTTTTAATGAACGTGACGCTTTGCAATTATGAAACCAATTAACAAATAAGGTTTTATTACGTATACTCACAGATAATTGTACATAGAGAGAATTTTGTTGTAATAATATAAAATTTATCGACATAACAATGTAAACATACTTTTTTAAAAAGAAAAAAATTTTTGTGAATAATTGTTTGAAATAATAAATTGCAATTCAGAATTTTATATTTATACACTGATGTTTAAATTCAATATATCATTGCACGTATCCACAATACAATGCATCCAAAATGCTATATAAAAATAAAAGGTTTTCGGTTCATTGATATTTTACAAAATACAAATGTATTTTTAGATTACAAATTCATAACTGATTGATATGATTTTAATTATAAAAAATAAATTGAATAAAACTTGTATTTTCCGCGAAATAAACAAAATTTCAAAGTTATCGATATTCATCCCAGCGTCAAATGAACCTGAATATCACAGAATACATGAAAATTTAAAAAAACACACATAGCAGGATCTATTGTTCCGAGAATAGCTCTAGACAAGCATTTCAGTGGCGTGCGTGCTCGCGCTCTTACCCACGTGCAAATATATTTTTACAAAAGGATTGATGGCATTATTTCGTGACCCGCACTCGTCGCAGTTTTATCTTTATTTACCTGGTAAAGAAGATGAATCTGGAGCTGTACTCCACTCGAAAATATATATAAAAGCGCATACATTCTGGCAGAAAGGAATTTTATAGAGCGTAAAGAAATAAGAGCCTTAAAAGCACATTCTCTTTTAAAATCCACGATATCGCTGAGCATCCGAAAAAAAGAAGATTATATTTGTCATAAGAAAATACGGCAAGCACCGTTAAACTCGTACCACTCGCGAATGTCTATAAAATTTTAACATTAAACAATCCTCACCATAGTCAAACTATTCTACTCGCTCAACCATCACTTTCTCAACACTATAGCCGCACGTCGAAACGAGAAACAGCCAGTATTTAAGTGGAATCCTTCTTCCTTACCCTCTTTTCTTATTTTCCCAGGGATTCATAATTCTGGCGATGTACGTGATGAGCGGCGAGGTGCTGGTCGTCGCCCCGGCTCTTCACAAATTAAAACGTCAGATGGAATCCGACGACGAGTGTGCCTCCGAGCCGACCAAAGGTGTGTATACGCGTGCACTTTTTTTCTTCCAGTCTTTTGTTTTTCTCGCTCGGATCTCGCTAAAAAAAAAACAGCCACGTTATATGCACTGCTCGATAATTGAAAAGATGCGCTCTGGAAATTAAACAAGCATTAGCGGCCAACTGTGTGTGTTTGTAAATGGCAGAGGAGAGAAAAAATTACTCTTGAATGTTATAGGAGAAATTTGATAGTTTATGGGAGGAGAGTAAAGAGGAGGTTCTGGAGTATTGTTAAAGCTGAATATCCAGACGTGTGCAGTACAAAGAGAAAGGCAGCTATCTTGTCATCGAATCCACAGTAATTTGTAGTTTCTCAATCATTTCAATGTTAATTCCCTTGTTTGTTTATTACGTAAATTATATATAAGAGGCTGACAAATGTGGTGGTTAATTAAATTTGAACGTAAAGGAATGTGCTTTATATATATATATATATATATAGTCTTGACAGTTGCATTCCAAGAAAACAACACGACACGTGACAAGAAAACCTACCCACTCTCTTGTGTAACTGTGTACTTCTTACTCTGCCAAAGTACGGCTGCATATTACCTTTGATCTTTTCGCCGAATTCCTTAGATCCAATACTTACTACAGTCAAGTTGGGAGAGGACTGGAAGCGCGCGCGTATGACCTATATTATTATCTTTAGCGGTTAAGTAACTACTTATAATATTCATTATCTTATTTTCGGTTTGACTCTCTTCTCTTTCTCTCTCTCTCTCTCTCTCTTTCTCTCCCTTCGCCAAGTAAAAGATATTAATTTATCCTTTCAGCTTTTAAATGATATTTCTTTTATGGTTACTAAGTACATAAAGTTTTTATTAAATTTTTTTCGGGAATTTCTATTTAATATGGATTTGCAGATTCTTTGCAAACGGTGCGTGAACAGTTGAAATCGAACATCATTTCAATTTATTGGAAAATACATTTATTTTTCGTAGACCAGAGATTAAATTGGGTTTTTCGAAGTTATAACGAGCATTATCGACAATCCTGTTTATTACAGTATACGGATTTTTTCATTGTCGAAATCGACTGTATTGCTGCCAGTCTTCCAATGAAGTCTTTGAATATCGCATATGCAAAGCGAGTTGAACAATATTTATAAAATATTTAACGAGTGTAAAATAAAACGTCGATGTTATTGTTCAAACATTTCCTATAACTAAGTAATTACTTTTATTTTACATTGCTTTCAAAATACTAGTCTACGTTCCAAATGAAAATATCCCGATACTTTTAAATAGATTTGAAACATAGATGCCAATCATTAACTCATTTACTATTTTACAAATATGATACAAATCGCGCTATTCTAGTTCATACAGTTAAACTTTGTCTGACAATACGCGACTTGTTCTACTTAATTACAAACTTTACCTCTACATCGGATGCCTGAAAACTTTTCCTGAAAAATAAAAAGAATAATTTTTAAAAGGAGAGTTTAAATTTGACTTCTGCCTTTTTCTTTGTAAGCTAAAATATCCATAATCTTAGACTAAAGTTCGAATAACATTTGCCTGCAGCATTTGGTATGCGGGGAATTGAAAAGCTTCACAGAGAGCTATAGATAAACCGAGCGCACGTGACCGGTGCATTTCGAAACTTTAAACGGGCGCGTTCGCAAAATCACCAGGCAGAAGTTTGCCAAAACTAATAAGCGACGATTTGAATCTTCCCTCCATGTTGTAGTTAATTGAAAATTTTGAAAAAAAGATACTGCGATGAGAGAAGTATTTAACTTGACGTTAAAATTACCGATAGAGAATTTAATTGTACTACTGGCAAAATTAGTTAAATAATCCAAAATTGAGTAAGTTTGTCAGAATTATTAAAAATTGTGAAAAACGAAATAAAATGAAAGCCCCAGTCCCCTTAGAAAGGAGCACCCAGCTATAACCCCCGTAAACTCTCAGTCCGCTCGAAAGACAGAGAACTGGATAAGGAGCTGTCCTCGTCGTCGTCCATGGCCGCGGGCAGCAGCAGCCTGCCCGGCAGTCTACTTCTGCGGGGGGCGTGCGAGCAGCTCTACCCGGAGCCCAGGGGCGTAGCCGTGGGCATCGACGCTCGCGACTACGTGAGCGAGGCCAGCGGAGGAGGCGGCTTCAGGCTGCCCACCCCGGAGATCCAGATACACCACGTCGACGACATCCGTCTCGAGAATTACGCGAGCCCGCGCGGCAGACAGCAGCAGAGGGTCAGGGAGCTGCAGCAGCAGCAGCCGAGGAGCGTCAACTTTGCCACGCCGGCCGAGCCCTACGTCGCTAAGATGGAGCACCAGCACGCGGTAAGTGATAGATACGAGGCGCGTGCGTGCCGGAGTTATGCGCGACGGCGTTCGCTCGCTTTCTTTAAGGGGGGGGGGGGGTATTATAGGCGATGTCGAGGGTTTGATGCTCTGGAGATGGGTGAGAGGTGGTTAAGTGAGTTGGATGAGGCCGGGGAGGCTTTATGGTGCGATGGCTATGGCTGGGTTGGTGAGAACCGAAGGTTCAGTGATGGCCAAAGTGGAGGAAAAATGTTGGCTGAGCTCGTTCATGTTGGATGTGCTGTAAAACAGAAGTTGTATAATTTTATTAAAGTTATTATTATATCAATTTATAATTGTTTCATTTTTTCAGTAATATTGCGTTCTCGATATTTAAAGCATTTTACCGGTTTAATTTTACACATTTCACTGAGCTTGATGAATTCGAGGTAACCATTTAAAACTTCCAATTTTTAAAATCTCCAATATCGGTTTAATACATTATTTTCGAATATCTTTAAAACTGATATTATAATACTACAAAGGAATTAAAGCAAAACTGAGGGCACATTACAGAATACATTTTTTCCTGCCAGCAAAAACTTTCTATCAGCAGAAGAAAAAATTTCACGGACAAGCCTTTTAAAAATAATGAAACCTAAACTCTATTTAAAAATTAAAAACTCCAAACACGCCATCCAGCCGAAAACAATGCCGGCATTTGCAAAAATTCCCCTTAAAAAAAACTCATATCCTCGACAAACGAAATTAGCAAGGAAAAAAAACTTGTCCGAAAAAACGAGAGAGCTTCCCAGCCGGCGCACTTTCAATAAAGCTTCGAGTCGAAATTCAGGGGATGCGCCCGCGCAGTAATTCGTCTGCTAGAGTATATACTGGCTGGTGGGTCGGGCGCGAGAAAAATGCTCTGACGAAAAACACGCCGGCAGCGCGGCTTTGCGCTTTTTCCGTAGTTTCGTCCGTTATGCGCCGCGCGAGTATATTAGGAGAGCTGCGGCCGACAAAGCGAGCGCATCACTCTTCGACGCGCGCCGAAAGCTCGAGCCTGTTTCTTCGGCGCGTCAAGGAGATTGGAAAACTTTCAAAGACATACCGCGTGTATTTATGGTTACGGCTGCTTTGAGAGGCTATGTATAGGTATATGTATAAGGGACGTGGAGGTGAGAGGTGAGAGTGGAGTATTGGGCTCGCGGCTGTCTTGTTGATTATGAGGTTTGCTTTCGCTGCTTCTCTGTGGTATTCGACTTTGAAATAGTTGGAGATACTCTGACATTCTTTGGCTGCTTGACTTGCCCTTTCGCAGCTAAGCTCATTGTATTAGGCTTGGATTTTAATGTCAGAGTTTATTTGGAAGTGTAAAATTATGGCCGTATTTTGAATTTTTGGAATATGCAAAGTTCATTTTTACCCGGTGGAGGGAAAGGAAAGTAAGCTGCTTACTAATAAAGTTACGAGATTGAGGTTCACAAAAATTTTCCAATATTCCGCAAAAGCAAATCCCAAGATTTTTATATTGTATTAACCTGAAGCATGTTCGTAGTAAAGTAAAGCTAGGAGAAGAGAATATGTATACTTTTTGAGATCAATTTTGCATTCTTGCAACTGAACTTTATTTAATATCCAAAGGGTCCAATAGAAAACAATGTTTTATATTACTGCAGGTAAACAATTTTACTACTGTAACCTAAATTTTATTATTGTTAAAAAGAGAAGTCAAGAACTCAATAATTTTTAATATATATATAACTTTTTGTATCTAATGTTGTAAATAATTAACTAAAAACAAACAATAATTTCAATCTTTATCTTAATCTATCAATATTTTTAATTAATAATTTAACAATATATTTAAAAATGTCTTAAAATTTAATTATTAATTAAAAAGCTGAATAATTAAAGACTGAAATTTTAATTATTATTTGCTTGCAATGAATTTCTCGATATTGTAATTATTTATGTGCATCCCTGCCTGTATCATATCTTATATAACATAATGTTATTTATATTTGAATTTTCTACTGGATATTTTTATATTGTACTATGTTGAATTTATTCTCAACTTACTTAGAAGCTGTGAAATAAAAAAGCATAAATAAGTCAGTTCTCGTCAGTAATGAGATAAGAATCATTATATAATAAATTATATAATAAAATAGTGTCCATAATAATAAAAAATGTTACAAAGAAATTAATACCTTATTAAATCTCGAGAAACGAATCACACAACAACAATAGAAAGTATCTCTTACAATGGATAAAGAAATAAATAAACTTAATTTGCGAGACTATTGTTTCTCTTTTAAAGGCGAACAATTTCAGGGCGATAAGTTTTATGCTCCGACAGTTCGTAACTACGCTCATTAAAATACAATTACGAAGTGCATTCTTAAAAAGTATTTACTTTATCTTCAATTTTTTTTTCTTCTCCTCCTCGTTGAACCTGTTTACGTGTTGCTTTGAATTTCAGAAAAAAAAGAAGGTAACGAAAAATTAATTGACTCAATAAACTGCAGTCTCACGCAGAATACTTATCGATTTTACGTCAATAAAGTCTATTTTTGCCGCTCAAAAAACTCCCGCGCTACGTAACTCTTATAAAAACTGACAAAGGTGGCTCGTTACAATAAACTACATCCGCCGCGGCGCCGTTCGCCATGCAGCCCCGCTGATATACGAAACTGGCCGCGCGTCACCCGGACAAAGAGTTTTTATCTTAAAAAGCAAATTTCCCAGCTAAATGGCACTCCATATTCGGCTCGATTGAAAATAACAACAACCGAGAGAGAGAAAAAAACAGAGCGATACCTTGATTGAATGCACTTTTCCGGCAAAGCATTTTTTACCCGCACCCAAATAAAGCGAAGCGCAAAGGGTCATTCATTTTCCTTTTCCACAAAAAACGCAACGAAGACAAAACGGTTTTTAAACAATCTCGCTTCTCGCAAACTAATTGTCAGGGCGAAAAATAGAGCTTCATAATGGAGAGAGCAGCGGCAACACTCTCCCGATTTGAGAAATTCTAAAACAAGGAGGCAGCGGTTTTGCAGGGGAATAAAAGTTTGAATTTTAACCAATACGTTTTCGTTTAACGATCCAGTAGTTACGGGCCGGCCGGAGCGCGTTAGCCTGGCCAATCCATTCGTTCGTTTTCCGCGGGGGTAACGAGCTGCAGGATATAGTGGTCAGATGATTCATGCGTCCAGATACGTACTTTCTGATATTATTTCACGCTGCGCGGGACCGCATATTTCAGCGCTTCCTTGCGGTTACGGAGAATCAGATGTATTCGGGTATCTGTGGTGGCGGCTTTTTTTTTCTTTTTTTTTTCCTTTACTCAGGGCGTGTGTGTACGACTTTCGACGTTTGTATTTAATTGCTTGTGAGTTTTAAGCTAATAAATTTGGGAAAATAATGTTTCGCCGTCGTGGATTATTTTTTTCCGAGCTCCTGCGGCAATTAACGTCTGCGGCTGTGAAATATGGATATCTAGGATGATGTTTTCGAAATATGTACAGGTGGATTTTTTGTTTTTTAATTTCTGTTAGCTGGAAACAATTTTTCGAGATATTTAATCAACGTTGCTGTGTGTAACAAGAACTGTTATAAAGTTGATGAAAATTCCAGTTTTTTTATTTTACAGCTTTATATTTCGTTAATAATTTTAGCGTATTTACTTAAATTGAACGTTTTTAATCATGATTGTATCATTCGACGTATTTTTATACCAGAGGCGAATTTAATTCTGTTCATTGATCCATATATTTACTGTATTTTACTTGACGTATTGAGAACAATATTTCTCCTCTTATGAGGTCTTAATTTAATATTTATCTTTTTTAAATTCACGAACCGTCATGTTTTAATATACTTAACTGTTTCAAAGTTCTCATCGATGAGGATAAATATTCTTCCTGAAATATCCCTATTTCCGTGGATTTAAAACATCATTAATTGTATCAATGAGCGACTCTTGCATATAATTATCGCTAAGATTAAGACGTCTTTTTCGTTCGTTATATCAACTGTCTCTCTTTCTCTCTCTATATTGACGCATAAAACTGCGTGCAATTCCTGAGATTTAAATTAATATATCATTTAATATTCATTAAATCGACCTTAAATTTTTATCTACACAATAAATCATCTTGGCTTTTTTAACATTATAAGTGTAGGAGTAATAATAATAGCTGTACCTCATGATATCCGATATGTAAGGTTAAATTAAGCTATCGGCTTCACTTTCCAATATCAGAAATTATTATCCAAAACCGCATAAATATCCGATTTCCGAATGTTCGAAACTCCTCTTATAAGTAGATGGCAGCCGTATATGGTCGGACAATCAATTTTTAATCTTTACAATCTATTAAAACTGCATAGAGAACTGAGAGGGGTTAATTGATAAACTAAACTAATACTTTTACTCTACTTACTACTAACTAGGATAATTAAATTTATACCTGACCCGTAAACAATATTACGTTTTACTTGCAGAATATGATACATTATCAAATACTACAACTAAATAATGTTATTAAATAATATATCATGTGTAATTGAATTACAATCCCCGCGATTCAATTAACTCCTCTCGGCCCTGAATAGTATATGTCTCAACTAACCTTCCAATCACACTCCCGAAAATCCCGCCTCATTCAACTATTATAATTTATATAGTTTCTAAACACCAGCCAACTCATCTTCTCTCGAAACCCAACTGCAAAAAAGAAAAAGCCAGCCATCGCTCATCCCCCTCAAAAGCCACCTCCCGCAGAAATTCACTCGCCGACGGAAAGAAACAACGCCAATCCCTCATGCTTACCAGAGTAAAAGTCCGCCGCTGAAACTTTCCAAAACGAAAACCGACCCATCCTCGCGGCTTTCCCGAACAATCAGCTGCACGCGCCACTCCCGCGACCGAAAAGGAGGGTCGGCAAACTATTGCGGCCGACGGCTGGCTCCGCTCATCGATCTCGCTTTAAACGGCCTCGCGCACTTGCGACGACGACGACGACGTCGACGCGAAAACTGCGAACCGCAGAAAATAAAAGAGACGCCCTGTCAATAAACCGGAGACCTGTCGTACAGATATATATATATATATAAGTATACAACAAAGTTCGCCGCTCTGATGTGTTGGATCTGTCGTCCCTCTCGAGACTAGTCGATTTTTTTCCCTCGAATTCCGAGGCTCTAATGAGGCGCGGCTGGCGCACGCGGCTCGCATGTGCAGCCGCACGCCAAGTGGCCCGTAAAAAACCGGGCGGGTTAGCGCTGGCCCAGGGAGAAATAAAAGGAAAGGATTGCGTCGTAAAAATGAGAGTCTGTTGTAGCGCTGCCTGCCGCTGAAACGACGAAAATTGCCGGGCTCGAAAAAAAAGCAGGATGTTATGATGCTTGAGGACCTTTACGGGCAAACCTTCTTGAGGACGGGGGGACGGTTCAATTGCGTGGAAGTAAAAGAGTTTAGTCCTCGTTTGGGAAAAATTAAAGGTGCTTTTCTTGGTTTCGTTTTTTTTTTTTTTTTTTATGGGATGATGTTTTTTTTTGGTGGGATGAGGGGGAGGACATTTTTATTGGATTCTTTGTCGTGGTTGAAGTGTTTTTCATTTTTTGAAAGGGGCAGTAAAAATTGTTTTGTAAAAATAAATTTTTCACTTAAGACGCTGCGGAGCGGAGCAGGAATTTACGAGCCTTTTTTGAGTGAAACGGCTCTCTTGGGTTTTAACAATGGTATGTGCTTCTTGTTGAAAATAGAGAAAATATCTAAAAAGTGTTATTCCGTAATAATAGATACAATATATTTTATAACTAAACAAAATGTAAACTACAAAAATATTACGAACTGTCGAATTGTTCTATTTGATTTAAATGAGACGCAAGGTCTGTAGGTATCATAAAATCCGAACAAAATAATCAGTTTACCTCATAAACGTCATAGTAAAAAATGCGGCTGAAACAAGCAGTGAATTTTCAAAGTAATATCCTCTTTTTAGTGCTCTTCAGAGTAATAACCTCGAGCTATCCGTAATATTTACTTTCCAATAATATTTCCAAACCCCGCTCCAATAAAGCAGGGAGCAAAAACTGTCCCTCCAATCAAAAACGACTAACATGTCCCCCTCTCTTTACAGCAGCCGTACAAGGAGCTGGTAAGCCTTGCAGGCCTGCAGCCCCAGCCGCTCAGCCAGCCTCAGCCTCACCTCCAGCAGACCGAGCTCCAGCATCTCCAGGCGGCCACCATAGGCCACCACCATCACCACCACCACCGTCCGGTCCACCCGCGAGGCTCGCCGGACTGCAAGCCCCAGACGATCCTGTGCAGCGCGCAGGTCGAGACGTGCCTGGGCAGCACCCGAACCGTCGCCACGATGCCGGACGTCACCCTGGCGATAAACGGGGCCGAGGCCGATCTCATAAAGAAGCCAGCGCCTCCCGGCAAGCACCTGGTTGTCCTGCCCATCGTCGCTCCGGTGCAGATGCAACAGCAGGAGGAGACCACGACGATAACGCCGAGCGCGATAGCAGCGACGCAACAGCAGCAGCAGCAGCAGCAGGCCATGCCGGATATTGCCAATACGATGGAACAGCGGAAGCAGCCAGACGGCGAGGACGTTGTGCCCAAGCCCGGCGATGAAATTGTCGTGCTGGACGAGGAGGAGGTGCTCACCACTAATGGCATGCTGGACAGGATATCGCACGACCTTGATTATCTGTTGAACCGTACCAAGGAGGATGCCTAAGGGGCTTGCTTGTTTGTGTATAAAGAGGGGGGAGGGCTAGAAACTCTGGACGATCGTTGTTTTATTGATCGATTACCGGTGAAGGTTTGAAGTTGCTTGTTGTCCGTTTTTAAGTTTGGAGGATGTAATTAACGATATGTGTTCAAAGTACCAATAAAAGCCTGCTTTCGGACTTTGACCGGTTTTCGCGTAGGTCAGGTTTACGCGACATGTGATTTATTTATCTTTTTTGTAATGCAAGAGACTCTGTAAATAGCAGAATAATTTTTAATGCGTTTGCGAGTGCGTATAATGAGAATTTTCAGCAACGTGCGTAATGAATTTCATAAAAGTTCGCGATGAACTTTAAAATTTTAGCTAGTCGAAAAATTAATAATTCGAGGATAATTATTAGTTTTAAAAGTAATTATCTTTCATTGGGTAAATGGGTTACAAAGGCTGCGCGGTTTCTGTTTTTACGCATACTATTAAAATTATTTGTTTGTCGAACTAAAATATTTATTAATATCTTGTTAATTATAAAAATTTCTGTTTCCTAGAAAATACAAACGTATAAATATGGCGGCAATAATAACTGTGAGGCTTTAAAGTTAATTAAAAATTTGCACTTTGATAAACTTTAATAAAGTAAATTTTTAATTAATTATTCAACAATTCAAAAAATGCATCAGTATCGGTATCAATTTTATCTCCTACAACACGTTATTAAAAAACGAAAAAAAATTTTTATTTTAACCGATATATTTTTTGATGAAAAAAATTATATAAAAAATATTGGTAAAAAATGCAATCCATCATATATCATTCCATATGGCACGTAATTTTTTATAACTTTTTTATATATAACGCATCATATTAATTTTAATTTAAAAAATTAAATTAAAATAAATTTAATTCTATGTGAATTAAATTTATTTTAATTTAATTCTATATGAATTAAATTTCTAAATGTGGTATTTTTATTAGAATGTCAACTAATCACGCAGGAATTGACGGACAATGAGTGCAATCTTATTTTAATTCAGTGCTTTGCACTCGTTTTGTACACACTATATGTTCTATCTTATAGTGTTTTAATAAAATATAATTTTTCATGAAATTTCTTTGAAAAAGTAAAATAAGTATTAATGCAATTATTACATCGATGACATTAGTATCTCTTGACTTTTAAAAGTAACAATCAAGTTTCGCGTCAATTCATTTTAAAATATCAAGATTTAAATAACATTAAACTGATAATATGCAGGGCATAACGCATTGGTAAACAAATATAGTGCAACAATTCCTATCCTTAAACTGACAACAATTTTTAAGTATTTTCATATTTGTGGCAGCATTAATAGTAATAATTAACACAAGCGTATAAATATGGTATTATGCACGGAGAATAAGCAAGGGAATGACTTTATTATCATGATTTAATTTTGTTTTAGAAAGCTTATAATTAGTAGTCTGCAGATTATTGTAATTATTGCATTAAAACTTAACGGGTTTGAAACTTTTTATAAAAGCAGTAGTATCATTTGGAAATTTTAATAAACTTAAACAACAATGTGCCTTTTAAATAATGTTCTTTTAAATAATATTTTATTTTACAACGATTTTTCCTAAGCGAACCCAAATACTATATTAAACATTTCTCGCCTCAAACTAACTTAAAGATCATTTCCAAAAATTTTAAGAAAAATACAAAATCTCTGATTTACATGTACATCCCTTACAATTTTTCGGCACGAGTAAAAAGCGCGATACAAAAAAATGAGCCTGCAGCGCAGCGTAAAAGAGCGCGGTTATAAAAAATCGCGAGAGCCCGCTCACACGGATTTGCATTAAGTAGAAGCAGTTGAGCGCGGTAAGACACGTACAGATATATACCTGCATATACATCCGCAGTAGCGCGCAGCATTCAACTTTATATCGCGTTTCAGCCAAATTATATGAGCGCTTCGAAAAAAATATCTCGGCATTGGAGGTAAAAAAAAAGGAGGGAAAACCACGAAAGGCTCTTTCTGAAATGCTTTTTCCGATCTCGTTCCGGCGCTGTTATTTGCACGTACGCAGAATTGAAAAAGACGCTTTTTTTCCTTTGTTCCCATCGATCCTTTCGAGTGCACTTTGCGCGCGCTCCCATAAAAATATATAATCGCGGTGTTGCGCAAAAAGCGCGCCAAGAGATCCCCCGAGTGCGGATCCTCGAAACTTCTTTTCGCTAACCGTGAAAAAAAAAGTGATTTACGCCTATCACCGCGTCGCCAAGAAATAACTCGAAATTTCGACTGCTCTTTGTTGAAAATATTTTTAAGAAACGGCCAGCCTTTGTTATTCAGCACGTCCACGCAAATACTTTTGGAAGTGCGAGGGGCAGGAGGGGGAAAGAAACGTTCAGACGCGAATCCAATCTCGCAAAAATCGAGAGCCCCGCGCATTCACCTCGAAATTGAATCGCGCAATTTTCGCCCTTCCTGAATGAAACATCGCGCCGTTGAAAATTTCCGAGAGTGCTCCTCGTTATTATTATGCGCGCGCGCCTGGTAAAAAGATGCGCGCGCTCGCCGCGCTTTTTTAATAGGAGGCTAAGCTCGCAGCGCCTCGGCTTTACACTATATTTGCTCTATCTCTGTATCTGTGATGATGCGTGCATATACGAAAAGCCGAAATTTCGTGGGCGGTAGTTATTAGCGGCATCGCGAATGGGAATAGATTTTTGGTTTGGTCGTGCATTTTCGAATTTTTTCGAGTTTTGAGTTTTCATTTTTTTTTTACCACGCTTTGCTTACTTTCGTCTCGGGAGCGTTCGAGCGTTATTTTTGATAGTTTTTTTTTCTTATTCGGTATTGAAACTTGTTCATTATTTATGTTAGCATTTATTTCGTTTATTTATGAAAAAATGTTTAAACTTTGCATTAATGTTGTTAAATGTTACAAAATATATCAGTCTACCTATTATAATTTGAGTTAATTATTGTAATGAGTCTTGTATATTGCGAATACAAACGAATCCAGGGGACAAATCTTTTAACCAAGATTGTTTACTGCCAGAATAAGTATTATTCAAATTGTCCACGTTAAAAATGTTAAAAAAAAAAAAAAATACTGTACATTTATTGAAGATTTTTTTATAAGTCTATACATATATATTGCAGCGATATGACAAAATTTTAAAATAATTTAATTATGTGAATAATATATTTACAACTTTGTTAAGTGAAGAACTACCGCAGAATCAAAAAAATATTGGAATTTATAGCTATTTACTTCGTTATAATAATGTTGCGATAAATCAAAACTAAATTAGAAATGAATGTGTATCAAAACTTCATGGACTGAAGGATTAATGGAATAGTTATAAGAAAGATGTGTTTACATAAACTGCGTTTTTTAATTAAAGTAGATAACACAAAAGAAAATCATTGACTGTTTGCTTTAAAATTTTACGAGAATACTATAAAAATGTTGGGGGAAATGTATGTATGTACATACCTAATTGCATATACTAACGGATACAGTTATGTGCCTAACATCGCACACTCTTACAAAGTTATGTATTTTATATTTCAAACTTACTTTTAACTGCGAATCTTATTAAAATAAATAATTTTTTAATAACTGTAAATACGTACATTTTCATATATAATTACAATAAACTATTCATCGCTGATCACCAATCGCATTGCAGAAAGTTGAGAGAACGTGAGTCTGGAAAATATTTATTTTGTAAAAAAATAAGGCTTCCCTCATTTTCAAAAGAAATTTGATTTTTTTTTTAACACCTTTAGTACGATAACTGATTATGAAATTTTTATTATGTTGAAATCTGATTTTAAAATACATTTTTGATATATAACAGTACTTTTGAAAGTCGTATAGTTAAATAACTTTATTTTAAAGTATTTCGGGAAGTCTTTTATTTGAAAAATGAATATTCATGTTAGTAAAAATTGTCTCAAACTATGATAAATGAAAGAAATAGACTTGCAAACATTAAGCGTTACCAACTTTGCATATTATTAAAAATAGAAAATAAATAAGAATTTTTTACATCAGTTTCTGCATTTCTTTAGTAGATTAAATAGCTACAATTTTATTAATAAATTTTTGCAAGCAATTCTATATTGTTATAAAGCATTAAGGGGGCCAGTCTGAGTTGAAATGACTGAAAAAAAAATAAAACATTTATTACTATTTAAAATATTATATCATAGCTTTTATTAATATAAATTTCTTGTACTTTCTATGTACATATTACAGATTATTTTTGCACATTTGAGTGATCTATATTGCCCTCTAAGTCTCTAATACAGCTCACCGTTAAAAATCTTGAATTTTGACCATTTTACCT